>JAUUEC010826017.1:0-13366 GCA_032361885.1 Panulirus marginatus
CGTAAATTTTCCACTGCAATATCACAATTGCAAGTGCCACATGCATGCTGGGATCAGGTAGGTCTCCTCTCCGTAAGTGACCCTCTGGGGTCAACACGGTATGACCCAGTCCACAACAAAAAATTATCTCCAAATGGCGATTTCTCTTGAAGGAGGGACGCCATTCCTTTACCCTTCGTAGACTGTTATTGTTTGGGGGGCTTCCAAGTCTACCATCTACTTTCCATTCATATCTAACACAATTCTGCTCATAAAGTCATCGCGTGGTAATAATTCTCGTACGCAGATCGCTAGATATAAGCTGCTTTAGCCTCAGCGTCTGTTGCTATTCCAGTACCGCTTGATACCAAACATGCCCTGGACACTAGCAGAATTCTCGTTTGAAGAAGGAAAGTCAGGTGAAGATTCGCCATATAAAACTGCAATGCATGTTGTTTGGTGATGCTAGTATGTCGTTGCGTTTCTAAGAGAGGTTAATAGTTGTGGCGGAGAGGTCGCAAATGTTGCCATAAGTCGTAGAATTCATGAACAGTAGATCCTCGGGTCTATAGAAAAGCCGTATGTGTGTGTGTGTGTGTGTGTGTGCTAACAGGTTACTGTTTGTTCTGAGATGGGAAACTTTACCTCACCAGCCCTATTCGCCTCAGGCTTCTACCCAAGGCTAGACTAACAGTATAGAAGACTATACATCTAAGGTTTTTTTTTATTGTGTATTTATGTTTAACTTTGGACACCAAATACAGAAAGTAAAACACGTAATAACTACTTAATTTGGCCACGACTTTGTTTGAGTAGCTTAAGAAAAAATAACTTTACCCTCTGTTGTGTGCTTTTGCTTAATCTTAATTGTTCCATGACCGTCACTGTTCCTGTTGTGTCTTGTAAGGATACCGTACGGAATTCTGGTGATAAAAAGGCCTTTAAGGTGCTTCGCCATCCCGAGTCAGGCATGCCAGCCTGAGCCGCTAGCAGCTAAAGCTAAGAAAGACTGAGACACTCGGTATAATGCTCCAGGGCAACACCAGTATTGCCATAAACGTATGAGCTATGGAGGAATCATAAGCCAATGGTACCCATAAACAAACGCAACTACAAATGTAGGGAAATCGAGACAACAGTAACAGTAATAAAAACAGGTTAGACATCGCTGCCTGCTCAGTGACATAAATGACGTCCATGAAACTAGGTAATGTTAGTTCTGCCCAGTTGTTGAAATTCACAGATCATTTCCTGTTAGAGTGCCGTGGGTGATACAGTAATATACAGACGACTAAACCATAAACTAACCTCAAGCTTACGAAATACAAATCTCAAAAACAGTATTACGTGATGAGGGAACAACAGAAAGCATATCCGTCAAAATACTCATCACCTGAATATAACATTGAAGATACACAGGACGAGGTAGTCAAAGCTGGCGTGAAAGAATCGACCACAGCGGTAGAAACGATGGTGTGGATCCACCGCCGTCAGTAGGAAAGAATTCAGAAGGGCACGAAAATCGAGAGACTTTCTTTAATAAAGAAAAGTAAACTTAATGAAAAAAATGTAAGTCAACTTAAAAACTTTTGCGACTGTACACTGAATGAATAAAGAATAGTGAAAAGTCATCACTGACGAGTCTGTAACATCGTCAGTTGACGAGGCAGTAATCTCATCAAAGAATTTCTCACCTCAAAGGAGTCATCCTTTCACTGCTACTGAGTGCAGCACATCCTTGGAGCATCAGGAGCCCCTGGGAAAGGGGTTCTAAGGCAATTAGAAACAAGTAATATGCCAGTCCAAAGGGTGATAAGACCTCTCCACACTCCCTCCCCTGCCGGCGAGTGTGGACGGTCGACTGCTCTCCCAGACCTGGCTGACTCGGATCGCATAATCCCATGCTCTCGGCCCACACGAGCCCACCTGTCCTCCTCCTGTTTCCATGTATTGTGCCCACTGTACACCCCATGATTGCATCCACCCACCCCCAGCTACGTGTCCTTCACCCACACTATTAAAGAAATGATTTGTTTATGTATAACTATACATAACTAGATAGATCTTGAATAAAATATTGGCCAAGTTGATTAAGAAACCAGACGGATGAATGACACAATTGTTACTTTATCGTGCACCTGCAGGATCTCACCTGTCATATCCCAATATAGAATAAATCATCCAAGGATAGATATGTGCAGTAATCAGGAGAGACACTGTTAGCAAATTACAGTGAGGAAGAAATACCTCATCTCCTCTCTCATTACCTGAGTAACGGTGACTCATATCGTGTCCAACAGCAGCTGGTAAGTTTAAGTATTCTTGCCAATTCGATCTATCAATAACTGTATAGACGATTCTACTTTGCTAGAATATGGAAACTTGGATGCGTATTTCTATTTCAGTGCCTGGCAACCTAACTGGATATAGATGTAGCCAGGTCTTACCTCTCTGTGCTTATGATAATCATAGTCCAAGTACCGTGGAGGCAACCCAATTCCACTACACCTCCCAATCCACCTGAAACCCACCATTAGCCTCAAGGCTGCGGGAGATGTAAGCTCCTCCTACTAAACGCACGTAACAACTAGAGCAGTGGAATTCCCAGCGACTCTGGGCTCAGTCGATCTGGAGTATCAAACAAGTGGTCGGGCTGTGGCCAGCAGAGAGGAGACGGACGCACTACAGGTCGGACACACTGACATTTGCTTCCCGGCTCAAGATGACGATCTTTCCCCTGTTGGTTGTGCTGTGTGGGGTGAGTACTCATCACTGGAGTCTTGACACTTGTCTCCATACTATATGTTACTTACTTATCGTATGACACTTTAACTTCCCCAGGCATATCTCCTTCCTTGGTATAGTCTACCTTTACATGGTACACGTACAACAATTGAGTGCTCACTCACTTGGTCGCATCAACTGTAATGTAGCAATACACTGGTTTCCACGCACCATCATGTCTTAGTTTTTCACACCAACAGTTTACAGAGACACGCGTTTTTCCTCTGTTTGAACTGTATCCTGTTGATCCATCCACTGTTTCTGTTCCTTTACCGTTAGTCTGTTGCCGGAAGGTTTATACAACGGTGCCGATCTATCGTTTGTCTGATCCACAGTACTTTCCAGATTCCTCCTCTCTAAATCCTTGAATAACTATACAGAGATGCGAGCCTTTGAGTATGTGCAACAATGAGATTTCTCTAAAGGTGGGATATCTGTCGTTTTGTCAAAGCGTACACATCATTTAGGGGGATCAGGGACATGCCCCTCTCCCAGGCCTTTTTTTTTTCTCGTTCCTGAGAATGAAGTAATCATAAGTCAACGCAAAATACAGGAGATTCTTTGAAAGATAATGTTCCATCACAAAACTGGCGTTGATAAAAATGTTTCTGTGAGTTTAAGCGAGTTAAGCTGTGAGGTCGTCAGATGAACGTTAAATTAGTGAAACTCCCTGAAATTCCATAATAACTGACGCGCTCGTCTCTGATGCATTGTCGTTGTGATCTATTCATAAATCACTTCTGTTTGAATTGTTGTCAGCAACGCTAACCACTACGTGTGTGTGTGTGTGTGTGTGTGTGTGTGTGTGTGTGTGTGTGTGTGTGTGTGTGTGCGTGTGTGTGTGTGTATACTTAACGTACTTTTATATATGCAAATGATTGTTTCCACAATTGGTCGAAACTAGAAGACAAATTTTTCTTTCTGATTCAGAGGAATATTTGGTGATGTCATACCATCTATACTCGCTTCCCAAGACCTCGTATGTTAGACAGTTGACCCCTCAAGGTGATGGGAGAGCCAGCAGATCTAGGTCATAACCCCTGGCTCCGCGAACTCAAGCAAACACCCAACGAGCAGGTTTTCTGTGACCCTAATGAGTTTTTGTTAACTGTTGCCGCACGGCAGAAGCACACACAACCACACTGGTGGGTCCTTCCTGTGACCCCACCTCACCACACACCTCCAACCACAGAAACATCTACTTTTCTTCATCCTGACTCTTTATGTTTATAGAATTATCTACTTACCTACAACTTGGCCACCAATGTTCATAGAATTATCTACCTATCTACAAGTTTTTGATGTCGTTACTAAACTACAACATCCAGTACACATACACCTACATCCTCGGCCCCTGTGATGCTTCTTCAGTACAACATCCAACACAGAAGTCTTTGTGTACCATCATCCTCGGTCGTCTGTGTCAGGACTTCACTACAACAGTTGCTACGAAGTTATCTTAACTGCCTGTTGAGCCCCTTGTAACCAACTGTATGAGAGGCAAGACACGAAGATGACCCTACACAAACACACACTCAAACGCCCAGAGTGCTCCCTCCCACCTATATACTTGTGATCTAACACTAACGACTGGTCTAATGTTTTTCATTTCCCAGGTAGTGATGGGGGCATCAGGCTTATCGCCGGTTTACAAACCTCCTCCCTCGTAAGTGTTACGTCTTGTCTCTTATGCATTATATATAGTTTTCTGATATTGGTCCACACATACACACACACACACACACACACACACACAGCCTTGCCACTCATGCCTTGAGTATGAACAAGACACACACTACAGTATGACCAACCACAACATCAATATACGCGCTGCAGTATGACCAATCACAACATTTGAAATTCCATCTTGTATTAATCTTTTCATCTGCTATTTCTGCATTCTTTATCTTCAGTATCAGAAAGCATCTGCTAACACATTGCTCTGTCAGTGCACACTAAACACAGACACCTGAGATCAATCACCCATTATCCACAGACCAGAAACTACTTTATCACACTGTTATGTCTCTCTTTCCTCTCTGTAAACACTCTACAGATGATTCTTCAGTGTTGATGCCTATCTAGTAGTTTGCTTATATTTCAACTTCCTCTAATGATCAACCTCTTTAATGCTTGCAATAGAAATGGTTTGATCTTACCGCTATCTTCAGATTATTATTCTGAATTAAGGAATCAACAAAGAGAATTTACAGAAGATGAGCATTTTAAAGAACTAATACTGATCATGCTTTTTTTTTTTATTCATGGTTTCACACATATTGAGATCAATTTATCTGTAATAGACTAGTCTGTTTCATAGTAAAATGGATTCAGTTCTTAACATCATAAGAAATCTGTAGCAGTGTTAATGTGTGTCAGTCTAACTACCATCACTTTACTTCCTACGTAACCAATTACCAAAATTCCATTTTCTTTTGGTAATCTAACAGCCACAGGCAGTTAACCTATTCACATCATAATTTCCTATCAAACAAGTTTTGAAAAGCAAGTATAATACCTGAACAAAGATCATATTATCACTCTTTATCCTCAAGTCATCTAGTCCTTAGATCTGGTCATATTCTAGTGTAGCTTCCTTTGTTATCACCACTTGTTATGATTACCTTTTAAAACCTTATATAAAATGGAATTTATTGCAAATCTTTACTGCTGTACTTCAGAAATAAGCTATAGTATTTACTGCTATAGTACTGAAATCACTTACAGTACTAAACTGTGGTAAAAGTCACTACAAACATAGTCCTTTAACTTAAGTAAATATTCTAGGTTTCTTTATGTGTGTATATAACAAGATCGTTATTAAAAGAATGAAATGAGTCAAAACTTGAAATAAAAAGCTTCAAATTGAACTGCATAATGACACAGCGCTCGAGAGATAAGTTGGAATACAATCTAACTTATTGGACGTGTCAAGCATCAACTGACATCCGCTCATCTTATCTGATTAACATACCAACAAAAGAAGAAAGGAACTTTTGGTTAAGGGAAGGTAAGTGATGAATTGTAATGCTGTACATGATGTTGAATGTGATACTGTGCGTAATGTTGTACGTAATACGAATAAAAGGTACCTACTTATCACTTCACATGTGCAAGTACATATTGGTTTTAATGAAAGGTTTTTAAAACCATCTTATCGAGGGTAGATATACTCTCTAGATCCGTCTAGTGATAATCACTCGTTCGTTAGAGACGACTTTTAACCTTCGCATTTCTCCTTTCATAGTGCAATATTATATTTTTGTTACATATGACATAAAGGTTGTTTACCAAGAGTCATACAGATTCAGCTGATGAGAACCAAATGTTTTGAATTCCTTTTCCAGACCATTCTGCCCACCTGAGGACAAGCAGTACGGATTCTATTGTCTTGACAGTTGTTCCAGTGATAGTGACTGTGGAGAAGACAAATACTGCTGTTCCCTTTTCTGTGGCAAGACGTGTATGGGGAAATATCAGGCCACACCTTCGTAAGTTCCTCATGTAATGAATCATGATTGGAAGATTTAACTCACAGGACTTGCTAGCATGCAGAGATTTCTGATAGTCAAGGTCAACACCAGTTTAAAACTTAACTTCCTTAATACAGACTCGGAATCTTTGTTTCTGGAATTAATCAGTGCCTACAGGTATGCAGTGTCGATTCTGTATTATGACGAATTAAAGAAATTAGGAATGATGGAACCAGATATGTATGTAACTTGATGCTCTTCGGTCAAACACATATTCGAAAGTGACCATTATTCTTGATAGATGTCTTCTCTATCTTAACTCATGATGATTTAACTGTCACTTGATACATCTAAGTAAACATCAAGAATTAGTAAAAAAAAAAAAGTTTCCCTGTTCTACCATATTTCAGTTTAACTTAGCTTTCCAGCTTAGCGGAGTATTTTATCCCTACCCAACTCCCAATTTTGTTTCTGTATTGTGTGTTAACTTATCCCGTACTGTTTGTACAGGCAGTAAGTGTATAATGGTGTGTGTGGCGTTGCTTGACCATTGATAGATCTTACGAAGACTGATTGTATAGAACTGTGCGCCCAGTGGAGAGATGACCACGCGAGAACTTAACCCAGGTCTTGCGAGTCTGGCCCTACTTTGGGACACTTTTCTGGCCGATCAGCCGCCTTATTTTTCTTTTCTTTTTAGAGAGTAAAGAGTTTACTTACTCTTTGTCTTGGGTGGTACGTCATCCCAGATTCTGGGGCAAAGTCCCAGTGGTATTGACTCCAGGAAGCCATACGGTACCTCATCCCAGAATCTGGGGCTCAGTCCCACTGGTATGGACCCACGTAAGCCGCTCACTACTCCCGTAGAGGTCAGTGGTGGTGACCGACCTATGCTTGATATCGTCCAAAAACGATGAATTTGCTTTATTACATCCGACCGATTCTACTACTGCTCTAGCTTCCCTCAATCCCTTCCTCATCAAGAAAGAGATTGATGGTCAGGCTGGTGTTGTTGATGGCCAGGCTAGTGCTGTTGAAATAAGGAAACTGGCAAGTGGTGACCTTCTCGTGAACGTTAAGTTGTCAAATCAAGTTGTGGTTCAACTGAAGCTAAGAACGTTTCATTCATATGATGTTTTGGCTTCCATTCCAGTGACCATGAATTCATGCAGAGGAATAATCTGTTCTGATGTCATGGACATGAGTGAGGAAGATATTGTGAGGGAACTTGCAGACGAGGAAGTGATCGCTGCTCGAGTTATCAACAAATCTATCAACAGCGAGCGACGTAGAAACCCTCCCTTATAACTCTTAATTGGAGAGTCGAGACTACCGAGAGATACTACAACAGGTTATGTTACGGTAGCTGTAAGACTCTACACACCAAACACTTTGCGATGCTTCAAATAACAAAAGTATGGGTACTGTGAGGAGTCTTGTGCTCGTTCATCTCGTTGTGGAAAGTGCGCCAGCGAGGACCAAGTTGCTCGAAATTGCACGGACGAGGTAGTACTTTGCATTAGCTGTAGGAAGAGGCAGCCACCTAAGCTCGAACCGAGAACGTCCTCGGTACAAGTTTGAGAAGGAAGTCTGCGCAGTTAAGGCAAAGAAAAACATTTCATATGGTGAAGCAAGGAAGAAGGTGAAGGAGACTCACGAGACTCCCAAACCCAATGAATCCTGCTTCGCCATTGAAAAGTAAGCCTGTGATGGTGAATCACGATCCACGACTCCTGAGGAATCCCTTACGAAGCAAACTGACACTGACCATGACGATACTCCCGACAGGGACTCGTACTCCACAGCCACCTCCCCTGTTCGCTCCAAGATAGTGATAGAGAAGATTAGACTAAATAAAGAAAGCATCTGTGTGCTATATATATTTCTGATACTCCGTCACCCATCATCTCTAGTGAGGATGATTACAAAATCAGAATTAGGGGCTATCCATCCACACTTTCTAATCTGCTCCATCCTCCTCAAACGTTTCTAGGTTCTCTTCCCAGAGTACTTTTCCACTTTCCCCCAACCTGTTTCCTTCTATCTTTCTTCTGTATGTTATCTTGACCCACCAGCCGCCATATGTAACCAAAACACTTCAAGGCATTTCTGTTAACTCACTCTTCACATCCGTTTCTGCTCCTACTTCACCGCAACTCCAAAACATTTCTCTTGTTATCACATCCACTTCAGGCTATTTCTTCCCTTCTTAATCTGAATAAAACTTCTTTTATGCCATTCCTTGATATCATTTCCTGTACTGTATTTTCCCTCATCCTCTCACTATTCTCACGCATGATTTTACCGCTTCATTGTTGTACTTTCATACCATCACTTCTTCCAAATGCTCCCTTCCAGTGATTTAACACCTTGTCTACTGTAGTCAAAGGCAACTTCCTTCAACTATTTATTCACTTCTCATACTTTCCACCCTTTTCGTTTTGCATTTTCTTCCATCAAAGTGACTTATTTTCCACAAACTTTTAACAGTTTACAAAGTCTTCCCCTTCCTTCCCTTATAATCTTCACTTTTTATCCCATTCTTTGTGCCCCGGTTTCATCTCGTCTCTAACTTTTTCTGGGAAGGTCTTCAACAGAGATTCCATATTTGCCTCACCAATGTTTTTCATCGCCTACTTACTTCTTCATTCATTAAATAACGCCCACTTCCTCATTTTCATTTTCTTATTACACACACAAACTATGTTGCGTTCATAGTACTTTCATCACCCTGCTCACTATCATTATTCTTGCGTCCATTCTCAGCCACTTTTCGTTTATCTGCGTACCTAAGCACCTCTCAACTACACATCGCATCGATTGTAACCCTCAGTGCGGCCTTACACCAGTGTCTTGCCTTATATCTCTCCGATTTTCTGAGTGCTTTTGCATATTGAATTGCTTCTGCCAAGTCCAATGTGTCCGGCAGGTTCTTTTTGACATAGTCCCGTTCTCTTAATTCCCTTATGTCCTTCTCTGGAACATGGTCGTCTTCCAGTCGAGAGATTAGCACAGACACACGTCTGATAATCTCCCTCTGTATAATTTTCTTAAGTTGAGTAGTGTCCCACCTGTAGTTATGTCCTCCTTATGTTTTATCTCATCCAAAACATGTTTTTTTTCTTCGTTGGTATCATTATCGTGTTAGAGATGAAGAGCTGATCCGTTACTTCACCATCAATGAAAATTTGATACTGTTCCAATCTTGACCTCGTTCATTTACAGCAACACACATTCCTAGTTGAACGAGTAGTATTTTCCATCAGTATTTGATGATTTATAGCCCGTTTCCGGGCTCAGTTATACTGCACTATATGGCATCAATTCTGCCCAGAACAAAACCTGTTATATATGATTTATCATAAATGCTGCAACAGAATTTCACAAAAGTTTCTCCATTTCCTAAGTGATTTCTGTCATGTTGGAAGAAAACGTATAGAAAAAGATTGACTTGTTAATAGATTACTGGTAATTTCTAGGAATTTGTAACGATATAAAACCTTTTCTAAGTTTCTCTAACATTTTAAAATTTTCGTCTACAAACCTCATGACCCTATGTCAGGCTACAGTTAAAAGTATTAATAAAGAAAATAAGTATTAAATATTTTCCAGTTCATTTCGAAAATCTATACCCACAGGCCTAACTGCCCCAAACCAAACCCTAACCTAAGATGTGTTATATTCCTCCACAACTGTGTCAACGATAATGAATGCATAAGGGACGGAAGCCAGCATTACTGCTGTCCAACCAACTGTGGTAATGTCTGCAAACCGTCAAAGTATACGAAGTATTGGTGAGTAACGTTATGTTCTATGTATTTGGATTTAATCCTTTTTTCGACCCTTTTAAAGTAGATTTGATAATCAAATAACAATAAAAGAGTGTCATTTGATTTTACACGCCTGTTTATGATACTTTTTTAAGATACTTTTTTTTGCAGGTAATTATCTGGCCCACAGAACCATAACCCATACAAAAATCCAAGGTATCCATATTTTGTTTTCGTCTCTGTAATAATTTTCTAATGGCTCTCATCATCATTTTATCATATGATTTATTTCCTACAGTTCATGGACACATACCCAGTAGTTTATTCATTTATCTTTAAATATCTCATGTTTTACACCAAGCTTCTTCCACTCCCTTATCTCAGAATCCTAATTGCATTTTGAATCCAAAGGAAACATTAAAAGATGTTGCACGGATTTAGTCCTGTTCTTATCTATTGTTTAAGCTTGATGAATGTTTTCATATCCAGATGTATTCATTACAGATATATTTATCATTCTCTCTACATTGCCTTGTCATTTGTACAGGTTATTCCCACAGTAATTCTGCTAGAGCCCAAGATGTCCTATGAGGAACTGCTTTGTCCGGATCCATTACTTTTTACTGGCAAATACCACAAGTTAAAGTGTGGTGATGTCTCTTGTCCGTTTTCTGTATGTGACAATGGATGTCTGTATGCTATATGAATGCTTATCTATAGTCTTGATCATGTTAAAGTCTGTGTTTGGCAATGATTGCATTAGGCTTCCACAGCAAAGACTACCCAGGCTCAGTGGTAGTATAGGTGCATGATTTCATAGTTAATGATTTTGCATTGCTTCTGTGGTACAGCAATTCATCTATCCATCTATAACGGCGGAAGCTATCACTAAGTATGTCCATGTACTTGATAAACGAATGTAGACAATAGTAATCAGAACATAGACATTGATAAATGGTAATGTGAATATATGAATACCTAGTAAACAACGAATGTATGTAACATCAGTAAATGTAAGATTTCAAAGCATTATCACAAACAGCTGGATGTTTAAGACTTAATTCTTTAAATGATACTAGAGCCTACGATGTGCAGGATTATTCTAAATAATTGTTTAAACTGGTTTATTTAACACATACTTAAATGGAATGTCAGTAGGAATTACACATGAATCATTGTATTGCAGTGTCTTATTCACTTAAAGTTTGAATATCAGATGTCTTTTGATATCCTTATTATCAATACACATTCTTGCTAAACATTAGATATCTGTAATGATATAATATTTATAATGATATATGTTTGAAGGAATAGTGCTTCCAACAATATTATATGGTTGCGAGGCATGTGCTATAGATAGGGTTGTGCTGAGGAGGGTGGATTTGTTGGAAATAAAATGTTTGAGGACAATATGTGGTGTGAGAGGGTTCGATCGAGTAAGTAGTGAAAAGGTAAGAAAGATGAGTAGTAATAAAAAAAGTGTGATTGAGAGAGGAGAAGAGGGTGTGTTGAAATGGTTTGGATATATGGAACGAATGAGTGAGGAAAGGTTGATAAAGAGGATATATGTGTCAGAGGTGGAGGGAACAAGGACAAGCGGGAGACCAAATTGGAGGTGGAAGGATGGAGTGAAAGGGATCTTGAGTGATTGGGGCCTGAAAATGCAGGAAGATGAAAGGCGTGCACGGAATAGAGTGAAATGGAACGATGTGGTATACTGGGGTCGGCGTTCTGTCAATGGACTGAACCAGGGCATGTGAAACGTTTGGGGTAAACCATAGAAAGTTCTGTGGGGCCTAGATGTGGATAGGGAGCTGAGGTTTCGGTGCATTACACATCACAGCTAGAGACTGAGTGTGAGCGAATGTGGCCTTTTTCGTCTGTTTCCTGGCGCTACCTCGCTGACGCAGGGGGTGGCGATGCTATTTCCTGTGGGTTAGGGTGGCGTCAGGAATGGATAAAGGCGGGCATGAATGAATATGTACATATGCGTATATGGATATGCATGTGTAGGTATATATGTATATGTTGGTATGTATATGTATGCAATGTGCATATATGTGCATGTTTGCATATATGTGTATATGAGTGGATGGATCTTTCTTCGTCTGTTTCCTGGCGCTACCTCGCTAATGCGGGAAACAGCGATCAAGTATAATAATAATGATAATAATGATTATAATATAGTGTTAATGAGATGGCCTTCATTAAGCCTTGATTAGTCGGCCATGCCGCCTCAGCTAACATTTAAAAGAAATGCAAATTGTAAAATTTTGGATTACAATGGGGGATTTTGAGCCAAAACAGAGGTTTTTATCAAGAGAATCCTGAAGTAGCCAAACAGATAAGATATATGCAAAACAGATATCTGCGTATAAAGAAATGTGAAGTGCGAAAAAAGAAATTGTCAAAAAACGACAAAAGAATCTAGTAAGTAATGTATATGCATTATAAGGGGAAACTTACCCCCCTTTGCCCACGGGTCCCCTCTTCTCACTCCCCCCCCACATCCAGGTTGTTGGCGGCTTGGGAAGGGGGTAGGTTTGAGGGGGTTAGTAGTAACCCCCTCCACCCCTTAAATTGACGAGGGAGGTGGGGGAGGGATGGGGCACAGGCCACACTGTTGGTGTTGACAGCTGCCGTAAAGCCATCTGGTGGGCCATTCCGTCACCACTACAGTCCACTCTCATCACTCTTGGTGCCTCGTGGCCTCTTGGGTAAACGACTTACACTTTTTGGACACTTCCTTGTAAATCGTTTACAACATGGAGACCTCCTTGTGAATCATGCACTCCACAGGAACCTCTCTGTCCGCCTTTCTGTGCTGTGCATGGAACAGAACCGCGTCATAGACCAACAGGTCTTCTGTACTATCCGTCCCATGTGCGTCGTTTTGTATAATTTTATTTACATGTCATTGATCCGTGGTGGACTGTTCCACACGCACAGACTAACAGGTCGCGCCATCGTGTCAAGCGGTAGAGTCTGATATACGTATACGTTTCTCAGAAAATAAAAGACACATTTTCCCATTCATAATCAAGATTACGTCTGTGTACCTTTGACTAGCAGTAGGTACTGTATTATCCTTGTCTCGTGCGCACCCCCACCACACTGCAAGTAGAGCAGAGCACCAGGAAGAGGCCAAATCTTGCCATCGGGAACTCAAGGGTGGTCCGTTTTGATACCTGCTTCTTGGACTCTCCTCTTTCCCATGTCTTTCCCATTAACTATGATCTGGCACATTTCAAAAGACTGGTCTTTCAATTTCTCAAAAATTCGTAAATACTTTCATAATTCTCTCAATATTTCAGTTAAGGCCCGGCCTTGATGTGGACTTTTGTCCGTGACTGGAGCCTT
>JAUUEC010827117.1:0-13313 GCA_032361885.1 Panulirus marginatus
ACTAGGGAAAAGGGGTGCAGATATGGAATGAGATGGTGAAGTGTGGTGGCTTGTGACAATCCTGTCTGTAGATGATGCTGTGTTGTTTGCTGAGAGTGAAGAGGAGTTGCAGAAGGTTGTAAGTTTCTTTCATGATGTGTGTAAGTGTAGGTGATTGAAGGTAAATGTAAGTAAAAGTAATGTAATGGTCTCTGAAAGGAAACATAAGTGAAATTCAAGATTTTGCAAAGCCCAATAGAGTGAGAAAAGAAGTGTACTAAACTGTGTTACAGGTATGTAGGAGAAAGACTGGAGGAGGTGACAGTATTTAAGCATTAATGGGTTATCTTGGGTAAGTTTGGTGATACCGAAGGGGAAATAAAGGAGAGAGCAGTACAGGGTAGAAGAGTCATTGGGTCCTTTAATAAAATAATGAAGGGTAAAGGTGTAAGTACAGAAGTGAAGAAATGATTAAAGGACAGCACAGTCCTCCCAAGCTTGATCTATGCAGCCAAAACATGGACATGGAATGAGTTAGAGAGGTCAAGAATCCATGCTGTGGAAATGAGCTATGACTTGATGGAATGAATAAACAAATGAAGGGGTGTTTGAGAGATTTGCTAAGGCAGGGTGGCAAAGGGAATGAATTGTGGAGTGGGAGAGTGGGTGAAACATAATGCTCTGAGGTGGTTTGGGCATGTGGAAAGAACACACAAGGTTAGGTTAGGTTAAGTTAGTTTAGTTTAAAAGGATAGTGTATGACACTACGATTAAAGGGGTTGGTATGAGAGGAAGACCAACACTGACATGAAGAATTAAATCAAAAGAGTAATGGAGGAAGAGAAATGGTGGAAGAATGGGTGGAGTGATGTATGCAAAGGAGGCATGTAAGTGACTCTTTTGCCCTGGTCATCCCCTTGATGGGAGCTTTAGGAGGGAACGTGCATCACAAAAATAGACAGAAAGATATAATACTAGAGGGTCTCAAGCCTCACAAGGATTACAGTCCATGAAGATATTTCACCAAATGTGCTGAGGATGTGTTAACATACACTATACAGACTTCTTGAAATATTGTTAATGATTTCACTGGAGAGAGGCAAAGTGCCAAGGGAGTGGAAAGGGCAAATGTCCCATGAATATACTGTATAAGAACGGAGACTGGGAAGAGGTGCAGACCCACAGAACAGCGTCTTTCTGTGATGAATGTGATCTGTAAGGTTCTGGAAAGAATCAGGAAACAAATGGACTGCTTTCTACTGAGGAAAATTTACTTAAGCGAAAAGCAACACAGTTTTAGGGAAAGGAGGTCATGTGTAACGAACCTCTTGGATTCCTGAGAGTGAGCTCTGTCTTAGATAAACAGGAAGGCTGGATGGCTTGTTAGTATCTGGACTACCAGAAAACATTTGAAACTATACCACATGGGAGGCTGATTAAAAAGCTGGATCACAAAATAGGTATAAGGAAGACTTCTCCAATGGACAGAAGATTATTGTAATGGAAGGGAACAAAGAACACATCAGAGGAGCCTTCTTCGAATGGGAGGTCACCAGTGGAGTGCTGTAGGGTTCTTTTCTGGGGTAGTTGTTCTCACTGATTTATATGAATGACTCTTACATGAATATGTTTGCAGATGATGCAAAGGTCTGAAGGAAGTGAAAAGCAAGCTGGATTGCATCAATTTACCATGGGACCTGGACATATTCCAAAGTTGGTGCAATGCATGGCTGATGAAGTTCAAGTAAATGTACAGTTTAAGGATGGGAAAGAGTGAAAGAAGGCCTCAATTTGATTATCATATAGCATAAAATAAGTTTTAGGACTCTGTGTGTGAGAGAGATTTGTAAGTTGACACTGTCCCAAAGCTGTTGCCTGAGTCCTACATTAGAACAGTTAAGCACAAAAATATATCTACTGTGCCACTTGGGAAGCTGATTAAAAAGCTGGATCACCAGGCAGATATATGGGACAGACTCCTCCACTGGACAGAGGATCATCTTATTGGAAGGAAACAAATAACACTTGAGAGAGGAGCCTTCTCAAAATGGGTGGAAGTCAACAGCGGAGTGCTGCAGGGTTCTGTTCTGGGGACATTACTTGCCTTGATTTATGTGAATGACTCCAACTTGAATATGTTTGCAGATGAGGCAAAAGTCATGAAGGAAGTAAAGAGCAAGCTGGAATGTATCAACTTACAAGGGGACCTAGACATACTCCAAAGTTGGTGTGATGCATGGTTAATGGAATTCAACCCAATCAAATGTACAGTTATGAGAATGTGACGGATTGAAGGGAGACCTCAATATGAGTATTATCAAGTATAAAATAAGTTACTGGACTCTGTGTGTGACAGGGATTTGAGCTGACATCATCCCAAACCTATCGCCAGAGTTCTACATTAGGAGAACCGTTAAGGAGAAAAAATGGCAACTGGCAAATATGGGAATACTTTTCATGCATACGTTTAAGAAACTATTCAGCATGTTATTAATATTCTAAACACGGCCAAAAGAAGAATAAGCTTCTCAAATTTGGTCGCTGCACCTAAAAAAAGCACAAGCAGATAGAGAAGGTACAGAGGGCAACAAAGATGGTACCAGTATTAAGAGAACTGAGGTACAAGGAAAGTCCAGAAGCCTTTAATTTGCTACACATGAATAAGATAAAAGTAAGGGTTGACTTAATCACGATGTTTAAGTTTTTAAACCAGACTGATTATGATGTAAGGATAGGAACCAGAGGACATAACATGAAATTAAGCAAGAAATGTGTTAAGGGTGTGTGATAGCAGGAAATATTAAAAAATGGGACCCCATACATATAAAACTCCCTCCCTGTATGGAAGAAATAGGTAATTACAAAAACAGAATATCCTTCTTAAGTTTTGTCACAACTAAAAAAGTACAACACGCTAAGTCAGGGGGAAAGCAACAAAGATCATATCTTAATTTTGCCCACCTTGGAAGAGAGAAGAGTGAGGAGTCACCTGTTCACAATCTTTAAGTTTTTAAGAGTATACATGATTTGGAAAGTGAGCAGTTCTTCGAGAGCTATTGGGATAGAGTAACCAGGGGACATAACATGAAATTATGCAGAAAATTTGTAAAATAAGATGTAATGAAGTACTTTCATAATATAAGATTAGTGGATGAAAGAACAAAATGATTGAAGACATGGTAAATGCAGACAGCATACAGGAAGTTAAAAAGTTGTCTGAAAATACAAAATGCTACAGAGTTGTGGCCACACAAGTTTAAAACAAGGATTCAGGCAACATAAAGTTGGGGAATTCATGTGTCACAAATTTCTTAAGAGTTCTATGACAAAGTGAGCATCATTTCATGCAACTGAACCAAATGGCTAACCTATGTTTTTCTCCACTCCTGGAAAGCATCTGATACTGTACCACAAGAGGTTGCTAAAGTGACTGGATCTTTTACCAGGATTATGGGAGATACTCCTCCAATGAACAGATGACCTTGGTGGGAGGGAACAGAGAATGCAAGTCAAAGGAGTTCTTGAAATAGAAAGGGCTTATGAGAGGAGTACCACAGTGCTTTTTGGGACCATTGCTCTTCTTGATGCATTTAAAGAATCTGCCAGAAGGGCTACTCATACCTTAACATGACAGTGGATGATATAAAAAGGCATGAAATATATAAAGAATGATGAGAATTGCATCAGCTTGCTAGGGGACAAACTCTAAAGGTAATCTAATACATGGTCAATGAAATTCAACCTTAGTATATGCAAGGTAATGGAGATGGGACATTTTGAAAGATTTCAATAGATCAGTATTCACTGCAGCAGAAAATAACCTGCAGGAATCTGTATGTGAGAGACATGGCACTCAACACTGTGCCAAACCTGCCACCAGAGCCCACATCAGAAGCAATGTTAAGGAGTTAAAATGTCTTTGATAAATATCAAAGCAGCATCCAACTACATGGATAAGGAACTGGTCATTGACCTATTCCCAATGTATGTCACATCAAAACTAAATCATACTTCTCAAGTCTGGCCACTGCACTTCAAGCACAAAGATTTAACTGAAAGAGTCCAGAAAAAAAAAGCATCAAAAATGCTAGGGGAGGCAAAGCTACAGAAGGACTGGAGACCCTTAAGTCGCCCAACATGGAGAAGGAGGTGGGGGTTAACCTTATCACAATATTCAAGATTCTAAATCAGTTTGATGACCTTAATAGCAATAACTTTTTCAGATGCCGTAATATATCATAGCAAGCAGCTGAGAAAGAAGCCAATTAGAAAGGATGTAGGGGAGCGCAGTACCAGTTTCTTTATATTCTTTACAACAGTATTACCAACATTTACAGTGATCCCAAATTTTTCCTGTTAAAAATAAACAGGGCATGTGAAGTATCCATGGTAAACAAAAGCTTTGTAGGACATCATTGTGGATAGGGAGCTGTTGTTTCAGTGTATTACACATGACAGCTAGAGAATGGATGTGAGCAGTTGTGGCCTTTCCTCATCTGTTCCTGGTGCTACCTCGCTAATACAGGAAACAGCAAGCTAGCAGGAAAAAAATAACTCACTAGGGTCGCATAATCTACTATAGATTGATAAAATATAATGCTCTAAAACCATACTCCAAACCTGTTCTTGCATCCTGTAAACACTAAACTAGCACTGCAGCAGAAAGTTCCTCTATTCAAATTTGTTAATGATGCAGAACTATACCAGACTTTTACCAAAGCTAAGTTTGATTTCTACACTTCTCACGTATGTTTCACTTTCCTATTCACCCCAGTTTCCCTCAGCTTTAACACCCTACCAGTTGCGGGGATTACCATTGCGTGTGTGCGTACCGGTGACAGCTCTTGTACATCATGTCTGCCCTTTACTTCACTTGGAATATGTTACAATGTCATTCAAATGTGTTTCTTCACTTTCCAGTTGTTAGACTTGTGGTGCCCCTAAACTACAGCTACATCCAGCCTATAAAGCAACATTAATAAACAAATTGCCTTAGTAACAAGATTCTTTATAGCAAAACTATCGTAAGCAATCATGCGTAATTAAGACAATTTACTATTAACATGATGGACACCAAGTAATTACCACACGTATCATCACCTGACTATCACCACCTATTATCTTTTAAACAATTTATCAGCCTGTCATGCATACGAGAGAACAGTCATGACCATGAGAGGCGTCAACAAGTGAAATGACGGTAATAATAATTACATATGCCCACTAAACCCTCTTCCTAAACCGTCCTGGAGAAGGTTTAAGAAAGATTTCATCAACCGCGGTATATAAGCTTAATTACCTCCTTAAATAATAATAATGTTCAAGAAAGCACTCTGCCTTACATTTAAGTATACGGTTCTAGCATAATGAAGATATAATCGGCGAAAACCGTCACAAGAGCGACTGACCACCACCGCTGCCATGATCAGCTGCTGCTGCGCCGAGTCCTGCAATATCGCGAATGAAGCTTAAGTTGAATTCACCTTTAATTGCGCTTGGAATTTAGTTTAAAGTTCTTAAGGATAGATGGTTAGGTTAATCATTAATAGCTGTAACAATCTGAATATGACATTTAAGTATCGTGTACAACGAAAAGACCAAATCCTCTCACAATATTGCAAAAACTCCTTTATTCCGATCCTGAAGCTGTTGTTTGTGGCGACGAGGAAGATCTTCTGGGCAAATATTCTTCCTGGCGACTATCCATGTAATCTAACAATCTTAAAAGAAAATAATATCTTTTGTACGTAATATTGCTAAGCCATGATACTGAATTTTACAAAAATAGAAAGACTGAGGTCAAATCAGGCAAAATCTTAAAAAGATTAGGCAATATATCATATATAAGGAATTCGTACGTCGAAATAATATTTGCTGGAAGTGTTTACTTGCTGCATAGAGACTGTTTTCATTGGACGATCGCTTTATTGTTTTCCACGCCCGGTTTCCTCTTCTATTTTCCTATTGCAAAAATTCTTTGTAGGTTAGAATGAAGCTGATATCACACACGTTAGATATAATGTCACAGATAGAGGAAAAGTACAAGAGAATGGATGAAATTAAGATAAATCATAACAGGCCATAAATTCTACTTATACTGAACCAAGAGAGTAGGCTCAGTATGACATTGGCGACGTAACTGAAGAGTTGCATTATGTAATTACTTGACTACAGTATAAAGAATGATAACAAAATGAATACAAGATTCATGAGTACGTTTTTCAAAATCATCGAGTAAAAACTATTACATAATTAAAACATTTATGTACGACAAATGAGAATTCAGCTTAAATTATCATAACAGTTCAGAGAACGCGTAAAAAAGCTCACAAGTTTTACTGATCCCTTCCCACTGAATCTCAGATTACAAGACATTTCAATGAAATCATGTGATCTGTCTCCAAAGTTTTCATAAAGGTCTGTTTGACAATGACCTGCTAGTCTTGAACAAGTTGAGAAAGGTATGTATACATGAAAGACTTAACATCATAGAGATCAAAGCAACTTTTAAAGATAATGGCAAACAGAAACATTGCTCAAAAGTTTAGTGACATCAGAAGACTCAGCGGGAACATTATCTCTCTCGAAAAAAATGTATACTGACCTCCACCACAAGGTCGTTACCGAGGACGAGATGTCATATGTCTACAAGAATGTTGAACGCCTCTTGGTAAACTTCCACGCAAATCAACAAACACTTGTTTAATGTATGTAAAACAATCGCTACCTTATGTACCAATATCTTTCCAAAAGCCCAACGGATTCCAATGCCACGATTTCATGGTACACTTCGTTAATTCTACACTCAGTATGCTAAATGCAAATGAACCTTAGTCCTATTTCACTGCATAGATCTACCTAACTCTCTTCATGCTGAACCTACTGTCCTAATTGAAGACATTGGGTCGGTTAAAGAGTCCAATATAGAAGTTTCTTTCACCAACATCTCCCTGGTGGTGTTGTGGCAGGATCTCAGGTGTGTCTTCTTTCTCCCACTTTGTAAATGACACGAAAGACGTCTGGACAATTTAGTGGTGGCCATGCATATATACGACGAACGAGGCGTGCAGTCCTCGTGTGGGCATTGGAATTCACATTTGACATGATTCCTCTGGAAAGTCATTGGTCTTTGTGCTGGGTTATTTTTAGATAAGAGATGTGGTGTTTTCTTGTTTGGTAGTAGATAATGACGTCTATTTTATGGTCGTTGTTGGTAGGCCGCAGGTTTCTTCTAATTATGCCCGTGATCGCACTTTCATCCAATTTGTACGAAGTGGACATGGAGGCCTTGTAGTAAAGGCGGATGGGGTCAGGGGGCACTGTCTGATTTAGAGGCGTCTGGTTCGGTGGTTGTCTTGTTGTGTGGTTCCCTCGGTACCATCTCTCCAGGTTCATGCGAACAGAGGCGCAGATTTCCCTGTTTGAATATCCATTGAAAACCAGGACCTCAGTGACCCAGTCTAGTTCTTGAGTGGTAGAGGTCCACGACGAGCAATGGGATAGGGTTCTCCTCACATAAGCATTTATGGTGGAGTCCTTATACCGCCAGGAGCACTCACGCTTGCCATTAAGATAGTATCCAGGATGGGTGACTTTGGCGTAAATGGAGATGTCGAAGTGGTCGTCCGATTGCTCTAAAGGTATATCCATGAAAGGGTGAGCGCTGTTGGTGCTGTTTTTCTTTTGTGAAGTTGAGGCCTGACTTCTCCATAAACCTCCTCCTCAACTCCTGCAGCTCCTCTGTGTCTCGAAATCGAACGAACATAACGTCCACGTACCGACGATAAATTGGGGGCTTCTCCATTTCTTCAAAGACCATCTCCTTCACAGTACCCACGTAGAAGTTTGCGAAAGTACTCCCAATGGGAAACCCTTGGCGTGGCCGTCTGTTTGAAAGTACATCCGTCCGCAGGGACACACAAATGGGGCCTACTTGGTACATTGCTGTAGGAGGGTTTTGAGGGCCGACGCTAGGATATCAAGTGCGGTAGTGTCGTTGTTTCTATACAACCGATTCAGGATAATGTCGATAGTCTGGTCCACTGTTACGTTTGCAAAGAGGGATTCCAAATTTAGGGAGGCGATCGTCCTTCTGCAGAGAGGTCGAATTCAGGTCCAAGAAGTCAGTGGCAGATGAGACTCTAGTGGCTAGGTAAAAAGGGAATCAAAAGTTCGTTCAGCTTCTTCCCCAGCTTATAGGTCGGCGTGGGAATCTGGGTGATTATAGGTCTAAAATTTTTTGCATTCCCATACGCGTATCCCAAATCACAATCTCCTGACAGCCTTGCAAACTTAACTCTTACTTTCTTCGCGTTTACTGCGTCTATGGCATGGTTCACTTTCTTTTTAGGTTCTCGATCGGGCCTCTTGTGATCCTCCGGAACATCGTTTAGGATACTGTCCATCTTTTTCAGTGGGATGAGCACATATACAGCCGCCTTATGTGCTCGTCTAATCCAGATATCCTCTCGTAGCTGTTTCGCTGCTTCAGTGTGTCATTTTTCAGAGATGGTACTATGATGTGAGCCCCTTTCTTTGGAGGATTCAGTAATTAGTTCGGCCATCTCGGATGAAAGAAATAAACTGAGAAGAGAAGTAAGTATTGATTAATCAGGGCTCTGCATGTGTTTACGTACGTGACTCTTAAAGGTAAAGAGGACATATGAAGAAGGAAAGACAATGAAAGAAATATAATTCCAAAGCATTTCTGTCTGAGAGAAGAAGGAAGTAACATAACGGTCAGTTTTCGAGTGATCGGTCTCCACGGAGAAACTCTGGGAAGCAGTACCATTACAGCGCACATAACAGGGTGGTTGAAGAGAGTGTGATGCTAAGAAAATTAATGAGAGAAAAGGCTTTTCATTTCACTCTGGTTAATAAAGAGGTGGAGGAAGAACCTCGGATATCTGATCGTATTAAACCGCTGTAGATATAAAATAGCTGTTCTGAAGAAAAATAATCACTGCTTCTATAGAACACTTCAACTTTTGGAAAGGAAACTTTGTAATGTTGATCTGTGGGGTTTCTAGGATCGAATGTACGACATAATTACGCCTATCATCTTTATATTATTACAGGACTAACTTGTGGTGTTTGAAATTAAAGAGGCATACAAATTATTCTTAGATAGAGATATATGAAGACTTTGCGTCTTAGCACGATTAGATTTAACAAGATCACTTCTTCCCCATTCTTATATGCTGAACAGATCCAAATTAAGAGAGGATATACGTTCAGTATAAGAATGAGAACAAGTATTAGAAATAGGAAGAAAGGAAAATTGAGTTGAAGTATGCAGTCATCAGCCTAAGAGCGAATAGACTTTGGAGAAGAAAGAAGGTCATTTATTGAAATAAGAGAGTAGGTGATACGACAGAATCCTGAGGAACGCCAGCTCAGAAAACTCTTGCTATATTCTGTCAAATGCTTTGTAAATGTCGAAGTCTACGACTAAAATTTCACCAGAAATTAGTCAAATAGGAGAGATCACCATGCATCCTGTCACTGTGAAATCCCTACTGCTGATCAAAATGAAGGATATGGAATTATAAGTGTTTGAGAGAGTGAGAGTTAAGGAGAGTTTAAAGACTTTAGATACTTTAGTTAGGGCACTTGACCCATAGTTAGAGGGCTTAGAGTGGTCTCCTTCCTCAGTTATGGGCTTCACCTAGGTAAGCTTCCAAGAGGAAGAAAATGCCTAGGATTTTAGACGAAGGTGAGATAGGCGAGCAAGGTACAGGGAAGCTCAGAAGTACATTCTGTTAGGACTCAAGAAAGTATGCCATCTGGTCCTTACCCCTTGTCCATCTGGAGGACAATGGAAAACCCTACGCAAGGGTAATATAGGATATGGTTAAGGTTCACTGGGAGGAGATGGAGGTGAAGGATTAGAAAGAAATTGTCCAGGCTTGAATTTCAGGGAAAACAAGGAACCAAAAACAGTGGCTTTATCAGTTGGAGAGCTGGCGATTAAAATGTTCTGGTCAGAAGGGAGGAAAACTGAATTACAGAAGTTTTTAAAGATGTTTTCAATTAAGGACCAGAAAGCGTTCTCATCACAAGAAGCAGTCAAATTAGTACACTTTATGTTTTTGAAGGTCAGCCTAACTCTACAAGAAAAATTTAGAAGTTAATTCAAGTAGAAACGATAGCAGGATGGGTTTCAGGGGAAGGGAGAAGTTCCATGCAATAGGCATTAGAGTGGGAGCAATCAAACCATGACTTAAGGGTGAAAGGTTTAGCAAAAGATGAGATGTAGGACTCAGTTCTAGTAAAGATAAAGTATGCGTTCAGCAAAACACGAGGCATCTCGGCCAGCGAAGCTGTATCCGTCCGAGGGAAAATGAGTAAAGAAACCGCATAGAGATGAACGCTGAGCTCTCTCAAAGTGCCAAAGTTGGCATTTCGAGTAGAGATAGAGGTTGCGTGCTCCCAACTAGAAATGATAGATATAAGGTCAAAGAATCCTAAGGGGGAACAAATAGAGTAACTGCAGTGAGAGGATTTGAAAGTTTAGAGTCTGTTGGAAGAGTGATCGTGACGGTCTGGGACTCTTGCCGGATGCTTCAATATCTGTTCCAGACCGTTCAAGGGAAAGAGAAACGGTCTCTGCTCCATCGGAATCATCCCGTATTGAGCCTTGCAGTGCACATTGAAAGTTACAAGTCATGTCATGAACTATGGTGAAAACATACACCGAAGGACTAAACGTATGGTACGTTCTGCCGCGTGTCATGCGGACGGTTGGTTGCAGTGACATGAGTTACCATCTGCTCCAGGTGAAGAGCTTGTTGATATCTTTGATATATAAGCGAAAGAAACCCATTCATTATGTCTTCCATACTACTACTTTTATTTTATATTATGACGCATTTGGCCATCTATGTTCTCTAGTTTACTTCCATAGTTGCTTTTCAATTATATAAAAGTTTCGAAGTCAGTTCTCCATGCGGTATATTATTTACCCTTTAGATTAGCTTAGCATCCTTTTTTACTTTAAACATTATGAATTGTACTTGATCGTCATATTATGTAAGTGATTTTAAAGAAATCTACAACCTATACTATATACATGAATACAATTATTATGATAGTCGGAATATTTTTTCGAAAGGCAAACCGAATCCCACAGCACGCCTTATATAACCAGCAACTTACCCAGATATCTCTGATAAACAATGCTTTGTTGATATCATTGTTCTCTTTCTTTAAAATTTGCCATTCATCTGCCTGGAACCTGTATTGGCGAGATGATATTTGGTTTATAGTGGCACACCAGACATTTTTATCCTTATTTTATCAGCAGAGCCAATGTTGTCAAACGCTATCCATGACACAAAGCCACATACAGATATACGGTTAATGGACAACACTGAGGTAATTTTAGGTCACTCTTGAACAATGAATAATTGGCAAGACTTGACGGAGGCAAGAGCCTCTGATCACTGATGTCCAGTCAGTCTAGTCCAAGCCTTGAACCTCAGACCAAAGATTTCCGGCCTCGGACTAAGGATACCCGAGCCCCACCACCAAACCAATCGTCAGTCGCCCCTACATAGGAGAAATGAAACAAAAAATAAAACATTTCTTTACTGTAATATAATTTACATAAAACCACCACCACACTTGATTTACTACCACACAACACATATCATTACCATCACAACACCGCCATATGTCGTCACTCCCACACTAACACCATACACCACCATCAAACACACCATTACGAAACTACATTAAATACTTAGTGTAGGCCCCGTTCGCTGCAGTGACTGCCAGAGCTTTCCTCACATTGGAATCGAGAAGATGCTGAGCAACGTCCGGTTGTAATCCAAGTCCCCTCTCCCATAACTCTATCACGTAGCAGAACAATTCTCTCCAATTTCGACCGTCGCATCCTAGCCGCTGTTTACTCACATGGGCCCAAAGGTTCTTTATCGTATTTAGGTCCTGTGATCTTGCATACCAGTCAGGGAATGTCACCTCAAGATGTTCCACAAATACAGTTCCTTACAATCCTTGCATTGTATATGGGGCTGTTATCTTGAGCAATATAAGTGTAGCATCTTTCTCCCTCCACGAGTACAGCTCTCGTAGCTGTTAACAGAACATCTTCCAAGATTTAACATTTTCCTGAACTGTAAGACGACCTTCTATCTCGGCCAGCTGCCCTACACAACTCCACGTCATCCAGCTCCAGACTCCGCCCTTGATGCGGCTAATTCTCCTTGAAGCCACATTTTCCTCTTCATATCTGCATATGAAAATATGTGACGTTAGAGTGAATGAATAGAACGAAGAACAATGGAGAGGACAATATTTTCGTTAAAGCTGTGGTGATTAAAGGACTGGCGAAAGATTACCTGCCTACTTGGAAAACATGATTAAATCTTTCATTAATCATGTCAGGAACACCAAGAGAAAATCGACAATGCTAAACAATAATTTGCTGTTAACTCTGCCATATACAGCCTGGTCGTAAACTCTGAGGGACACCTTCTCTTCACAGAATATGACACCGCCAAAACTCCAGTGGCATTTCGACATGCCGTCTTGCAAATGCTAATCGTTTCTGTTTGCGTCTTTCCGTCAAGGCATGCTTCACAGCTGGGGTTCGAGCGAACAAACCAGACGACCAAAGTCTTCTCACAACTGTTCGTGTGCTGCCTTCCAGCAGTAACGCGTCCCTTACGGCGTAAGCACTGCTCATAGGGTCACTTTCCATCGTTGCGGCTATTTCTTGGTCTTGTGATGGTGTTGTAACACGAGGGCGACTTGAACGATGACGGTTCTCCGTTGTGTCTTCTTCCCGATATCACTGAATCCTCTTTCTAGTTTTCTTCTGCTCAGACGGAACGTTTGTGCTATGTGCTCAGGACCTCCTCCATTCTAAGCAAATGGAAATCATACCACCTTTCATCTCCCAGGTAGTTGGACGCATGGTGCTTGCTCTCTCCATACTTGGTTATCTCGTAGGTCTTCCTGGTGTTCTGCGCGTAGGAGTAAGTTGAAATGACCCGAATATGGATCGCATGCCTCCCCATAACAAACCTCTTGGGGTCATTTGCACCCTTTTCTGATCAGCAGCAGTTATGAAGCTTCAGGAATTCAGGCTTGCTATTCACGAGTATGTAACTGTGGTAGTGCTCCAAGATGTCATAAGAATACGCGAAGTGAGAACGATTAATCGTGCTTCGAATGACGGTGTAAGAAAGAGGGCAGAATGGAGTGTGCTGAACTAGTCTCGACATATGGAGAAGACGAGTACGGGGAGATTGAATGACAGGATACAGCATGTGTTACAAGTGGGGGAGCAAGGACGGGAGGGAGAAAGA
>JAUUEC010830407.1:0-13248 GCA_032361885.1 Panulirus marginatus
GTGGTTTGAGTTCAAGGTTCGCTGGGAATGGAGTTTAGGCTCCCAGTACACTAAAGGGTAGATAGAGATGTAGGCCTATGGACGAAGGGGAATTAAATGTTCATTTTAATAGGTTTTATTCGAGAGAGAGAGAGAGAGAGAGAGAGAGAGAGAGAGAGAGAGAGAGAGAGAGAGAGAGAGAGAGAGCGAACTTTACGACACTCGGGAGAGAAAACATTAAGACTTGGGAGGAAGACTTAAGTTTATACTGGAGAGAGGAAACATTAAGATGGGGAGGAAGACTTTAGGACACAGGGAGAAAGACCCCAAGACACTGGGGAAGACAATATTAAGCCACAGGGGACGAATATCAAATTCCTGATGATAGGAGTATCGATACACCGGGGGGAGGGAACATCTCGACACTGAGGGGAGGTGGCCTTTGGACAGTGGGCGATGGACATCTCTACACTAAGCGGGAGGGGACGTCAAGACACTGAATTAGGGACGTCAAGACACTGAGGGAGGGACATCACGACACTGAGGAGGGATGTGGTCACTGGGGGAGGAGGCCATGAAGTCAGAGAGATCAACATTCAGTTTCTAAAATAAAACAGGAGTTATTTGTCTTTTAGATTTCTGTCATTTCATTTTTCCGCAAAAATCCGAAACTATTCGCATCCACAAATACCTTCACACACTTCAAAAACTGCTAGCAGCAAATTGCGAGCCTCCAAAAGAGTAATGTCTCATAAAACCGGAAATATAAATAAGGAGAAACAGTCACAATTTACAGGTTGGCAGGCAAAAGCCAGTAGTTGGACCCAGACCAGACCACAGCCCCAGCAGTCCTTCTGGAAGTCTGGCACAGCCAATCAGACGCCGCGGGCGTATATGCTGCGACCAATTAAAATGCCTCCCTGGTATATCCAGTAGCCAATGGGAGGACGAAGGGCAGACCCGTAGTCGTTAATATGTATCCGCAATATTTCCACGCTTGGTCACAGCCTTTATCCTAATTTACGATGAGTATTTCTTAGTGCTAGGTTCTCTGTCTGTCTGTCTCTCTCTCTTTATATCTCTGGAAAAAAATTATCATGCTCTTAGATTGGCATTTAATCTAAATTTCCCGTGACGCCTTCCAAGTCATTATTTCTCTTTGTCTCCCACCCACCTGATGGGAAGGGGTGGCAATAACAAACTCGCAACTCTTGCAGCAAAAAAATTAAATATTCTAGTAAACTTGTCCCTCTAGCAATAACATAATCTTCCCTTGGCTAAAATGATACTGAAAGTCGTATATTTTCCCATGTATTTGCCATAGTGATGGTGAAGGCTGCATTATATCCCATATCCTCGCCAAAGTGATGATGAAGGCTGTTTATTATCCCATGCCTTCGTTATAGTGAAGATGAGGGCTGCATAATATCCGAAGTCTTCACTATAGTGATGATAAATTCATAGTTGTATATCATCCGAAGTCTTCGCTATAGTGATGATGAAGACTGTATATTACCGCATCATACCTTGACTATAGTGAGGATGAAGGCTGTATATCATCCCTTAAAAGCTCTACAGTGATCACAAACCATTAAAATTCTTTCTCAATTCAACAACACCTATATAACTTCCACAAAGATTGTTAGATAAAATTTTCCCATTCCTAGATCATTTTACACCTTTTTTTTCCAGTAAGATTTGCCCTTTCGATTCACTTATGCAAGTTACGTTTTTTTTTTCACACAAAGAGTGATCTGGTTGCCACAGGGAATTCAAATGTCTTATTCTTTTTTCACTGATGTGTAGCCTAATGTCCCTTGAACCATTAACTATCTCTCGTCAGTGGACGGATGGACGTGGGATGGAACGCAGGGCCCATTACAGTCCATAACTGCTCCATATATCCACTGATCTGTCTTCATCGGCAGACTTCTTCTCCATCCCCCAAATCTTTAGGATGCAGAAGAGCCGAAGAGGGAATTCAAAGTTTGGTAAGGCTAACATCATAAATGTATAATAAAATTTCAATATTTGGGTAAAGAACTGTAACGTCAGCTGCTTTATTTCACCATTAAAGTTTCTTTATCATTTCATCCAAAGCAATTTTTGTTTCACCTTTTTATTCAAGTTATCTCACAGCTCAGCATGGCCGTCCATACCAGCATCTCTTTATTCCCCTGTGAAGAGCAGATTCATCTTCGGTACCATAGTTATCTTTCTAGCTGAAAATGGAAAGTCTAGAGATCTAGTAGAATAAAAAATTCGGATGACCTGGTCGAAGGAATCACCTGAAAGACCAGGTGAGAAGGAGAACAAGAGATGCCTGACGGGGGTGAATACCTGATGGTTTTGGTAGAAAGCATTGTCTTAAGGGCCTAACAAAATCAGACACATGATGGTCCGGGAAGAATGGAACTCTTGGAATCCCGACGCTTGAAGGGCCTGGTGAAAGGCAGCACGCGAGGAGCCAGGCATGAAACACTAACTTTCCATCTCCATATCGAAGAGAATTCCTGTTGGCTAACAGAGGCTAGATTTGGAGGGTCCAGCTCAGTGGTCATAACTCAATATTCTGATCGTAGAGCTTATCTAACAGTCCTTCTCCGAGAGAACAAGTGAAAAGTTTAACTAGTACTCTTTCCCAAATGAGCTGGTCCAACACCATAGGGGTTGAGCGCCCTCTGGGCGACACCACCGGCTAATTATACAGCCAGAGGTTTGATGGGTCGACTCCCAACCTCTTTCCAGGAGGGTAAATTAGCGGCCTCTGCCGCTTTAACTCTTCCAGGTGGACTGATATCCGATTCACGTCATGCATCATACCCGTCCTTAATCCTGTCCACCTTACAAATGCTGATTGACTACCAGCCATCCATTAGCGATCATCAGTCTCTCGGCAAAGTATGACTGCTCGTGAGACTCTCTCTCAACCACCTCGATCTGTGAGCATCCATGACTAGCAAATCCACATACAACTTTCCCCACGATTAGACGTAGACCCAAGGGATCTATCAATACCACGGCAACATCAGTATATCAGAACCCGCCCGGTTATATGACTGTGACCCCCTCCCTACCTGCCTCCCCGTGCTAGTACTGAGAGACCCGCCCGGCAATATGATAAACACACTGGAGCGTCGAAGAAGAATCGCCCCGGCGGCACACCCACACCTTCAGAAAGTGCCTTTGCACGGGTCAGTCCGAGCGTATATTCGGGGGTTCACACATCTGTATGAATATACCGGCGGGGGATCTAATTTAGGCACGCTGGGTCGTGATGGGCATATATGACTATATTGTTTGAAATGAAGGATAACATGGATTACTGGAGTCACAACCATATGTCACTCTGTTTCCTCTCCCACCCTCACTCTCTCTCACAATCCATCTACCTGTCAACTACCCACCTCGGCCAGGAACTCTGAACTTCGGGGCGTTGACAGCCCGGGTCGCCTTTCACAACACCAGGGTGACATCTGACGGCATGCGTCCCAAAGCCGCGCCCTAACTTATTCCCCTCTACCCTGCTGAGAGTATTTCATTCCTCCACTCCTACGCATTTCTTTGTACTCTGATCCATTTTTGAGATTAAATCGTTACTGAAAGCCATAAACTCTAAGTTTTTAGTATCAATCAAGCCTACGTTTACAATTATAGGAAAAAACGAGAAAAAATAAGAAAAGAGAAAGGCCCTCACATTGTGAACCAGAAATATATATCCACAACAATGTCTTCCTGCTACTCATACCATATCCCTCTCAGCTCCGGTTCCAGGTAGGGTTAATCCTCGCGCTGCCCGATCGATTCAGTTTGTTTTTCCGGCCAAGTTAGTGTCATATGGCGCGTGACCTGATATGCGAGGCCGCTGACCCCGACACCCCTCACAATGACCTGGCCGGGAGGTCGGCCGCAGGGAGCACAGATGATCCTCCTCAGGTACAAAATGACCTCCAAATGACGACGTCCCGAACTATTTCTGTCGTGTCCTTCCGGCCGAATGTCATCGAAGACCTCCATCAAAACTGGTCATTAATCTTTAAGACAGAACTTTCTCTTTACGTCCTTCCGTTTACTCTCCCATCACCACTTCGACAACAGATCTTAAGAGTGAACCACTTCTTTTCATCTTCCAATTCCTTAACCCAATTCTATCATAAACAAAAATCTTCCAATCTTTCCTGTCATTACGAACCTTAAGAAGAGACATGAGTCCAAGTCCTCCTCTCCTAATTTCAGATTCACAAGATTCTGCAGCGCCCTCCAAAAAAATCCCCCTTCGGTTACCCTTCCGAGTCGAGCCGGGGATCCAGGTGACGACGGCGGAGCCACTCCCCCATTAATGGTCTCCAACTAATCAGGAGGAAGCTGCTCACGGCCGGTTGGTTAATGGATGAGAAACGTCACGAGTCCCCGCCCACTTTCTCGCTCGCCCACCAATTATAGGTTAATCAGCACTTACATGACCGGGAACAGTTGAAATAATGAATGGTTTACTTACCTAGCTATGTGATGATTAGAGTTCAGATTTTTTACTATCATTATTAGTTAATGACTGTTGTCTGAGTAAGAATTATGCTGAGTGGGACCAATTTGTCCCAGCAAAGCCCAAGACATTACTTTATGTTAGCGTTCCTATACCTACACTTCCCTGGGCATTTTTCTACATTAACATTCCACATTCCTTGCTAGGTCTCCAACATCCCTATCCCTGCACATCCCTAACCACTCCAACATTCCAATCAGCTTATCCACATTCACATGCCTCTTATCCCCGCCCTTTCTAAAGCAGACTATCCACTACATTTTCAATCCCATCTGTCCTCCTCTTTCTATGACTTCCCTATAATGTAACTTCCACCAGCAATCTTTTCTTCCAGGCTCAATCTTTCCCAAGTATCCACAGCTTTAGAAATCTATCTTTCACTCTTCAGCCACTCCTTTCTCTATCACATACCTCTTCACTTTAATGCCATTTATAATTCACAAAGCCATCTTTTCAGACGTCATTCAAATTTTATAAATGTATTTCCACAACTTGCAGGTCAACTGGCTCATTCTTGTAACTCTAAACTCATGACAGCACCAACAGCTTCCATATTACTTATACCCTTCGGCTGTGTGTCTGTTTACCTCAGCATCCATTCCTCTGTCTTCACTACAGCTGAAGTGTGAACCAGCTCGTTTGGTGTTCTCTTACTGGCGGTATGAAACAGCAGGCTCGGTGTGTTCTAAGTGGAAGCACGAGCCAGCTGACCAGGTGTTCCCTAATTTGAGGTAGGAATCAGTCGGCCTGGTACCTTCTTAATGAAGTATTTATAATCACACGCACTCTAGTCCTCCTTCTGATCAGCAGTTATTTACAAGTCTATCTTGAAGTGTATGGATGAAGGAAAAGTACTCAGGGGTTAGATACCATATCAGAAATAATCGTGTTTGAATCGGGTGTTACGGCGGTTCGGTATCAGTTTGGGTAGCATCGCAGTAACGTAACGTTAGTGAAGGCTGCAACAACAATATAAAGGAATACAAAGGAACGCAAACAGCAACCGACCACTGGGTACTTTCGAGGAAGGTTGTGATAGTGGAAGAGATAAGAAACTCGTATATTAGTGTGTTAGGAGTAGCAAGACATACAGGTATTTCAAAGAGGAAAATACTGTAAACTTTCGTGTAACTAAGGAGTCAGACGTGAATTTGAGGCAAATAATCTATCTCGTCTATTCTTAAACGTATCAGTGTTACTGCTTTTGACCACTCTGTTTGGTATATCATTCAGTATGTTGAAAAAAAAAGTTAAAGCTAAAAGAGAGGAGCTGAGAATATAGATCCGATGTAACATCCGGTCAAAAGCTTTTGACATAAGAAAGGCTACAAAGCAAGAAATTCCAGAGGATCTTAAAGGCGATGACCGTATCTAAACTGAGTGTTGACTCTTTAACCTGAGATGACGAACTGCTTGAACTAAGGTAGTGACCTCTTTCAATTCGGGTATGTTCTGTTTAGATTGAGATGATGACCTGTTTGGTAGCCTTTCTCCTGACTCTCTTATTGCATACCCTTACGGTATGAAACCTTCCTAACTTGTTAGTTTAAACATACAGTACAACATAAAGTTGAAACTCTGTTGTTACTTTTGCTCCAGCTACTGAATATTCGTCCACGTCGTCCACTCTTCGCTTTCACCTCAAGTTGCCTATCAGACGGCCTCCTCATTCCTTGCCCTCACTCTATCTGCCAAACAATCCCTTCACTTCCTTCCCTCGACGCACATGGTTCTCAGACTACTTCTATCACTCCCTGACTTTACCCATCAACAACACTAAGGCCACTCTTTCACTTCTTATCCCAGACCTTTACCAGCTGTCAGATGGTCCCTTCAGTGAAGGACTATTACATTCACTTGTTGGTGGCTGATCCCCTCACTTTCCACTGTCAACAACTCTGGGTATCAGGTAACTTCCTCACTCTCTCCCTACCCTTTACTGACAGTAGAGTGATTCTCATTCTCATTGCTTACACCCTTCGTTGGCTGCCACGCGACCACAGCACTACATGCCTACTGTATTGACTAGGTGCAAGATCCTCCCTCACCTTCAACGATCATCAGACACTTCCTCCTAGCCTCCAAAGTAGCCACAAATACGGTTAATTCCTTTCCTGTTCCTTGTGGTAGAACCCTCTACCATCGACATAGAAAAGTAACTTACGTTATCTTAATGTTATTTTCATTCTCTCACCGATGCAGTTTGCAAGACTATAGTCTCTCGACCGCGGGCTTAATCCCTCAAGTTGCAATTACTGATTTCACGCCTAAACATCAGCTCCGACATGCGCGTTGAGACCTGCGCACGAGCCTCGTCAGCCAACGTTGGGAGGTGGGTGGAAGAACGACTTTGATGATCTATACGTCCAGATGAGGAGTTTAGGTTACTTTCCCTAAGACTAGAGCCTGCGGCAAGAGTAGGTACATGGGTTGGCATTAGAGTTAAAAGTAAGAAAAGTGTAGAAACTGACAGAATGATAAGTATAACACTAGTGCATTCTTCATCAAGATAAAGGGAATGGATCAAGATGAATTATGCAGAGGATAGCATGGGATGTAGCTTACATATAAAATCCACTTACAGTCCAGTTATCTGTAGTTTAATACGTCAAAGGCAAAAACAAAGAGAAAAGTAAATGTCTCAGATGATCAAATAGAAGTAGAAAATCTCTAGCTTATACATTACAGTATTTAAGGCTACTTCAAAATCATCGAGAAAAACAGATAAGTTGACACTGGTGCAGGGGTGATTATGAGCCGAACGGAGGAGAGTACGATGAAAGCTTATAAGCAACCGGAAACCTCAGCCCCATACCTGCGGTAGATATACCCTCTGTGTTCGTGTTTCAGATGTGGCCATTGTCGTTCCTATCCTCCCTGGAGAGATACTACTTCCCTTGCAACAGCTGTCGCCACTTCTAATCATGATTTAGGACTCAGGGTGGTCCAATTTCTTCGACACTATGGGCCACTTCAGCACTAAACTTCTAAGTTGAGGGCCACAAATTAAATTTAAATTATGTATAAGTGTATATATATCCTTTTTTTTAAGACTCAAGGCCTAGCACAGGGTGGTCCAACTTCGACACTAAAATTCAATAAATCCATATATCAATATAAGAGCTTGCGGGCCACAAAAAATCAAGCCGCGGTCTACTTGTGGCCCGCGGGCCCATAGTTGTTATATTATTTTTCTCACACTGTTAACATCCTTCCAAAAAAATTGTTTTTCCTCCCTGAAGTTTACTGATTCTCGCTTACACCATCTCTTATTTCAACCCTTTTGCTGTTTTTTCTTGTACATCTCCCAATCACTTGCACACCCTACCTGCAAATCATACCCATTTGCCTCTTTTTTCTTTCACCTGCAACTGGATATCCTCATCCCACAGCTCACAACGCTTTCTCGACTGTTCACCTCCCTCCAGTTATACCCTCAACTTGCCAAATTACCCACTTTTGCACTCAAATCACCCATCATTAATACTCATTTCCGTGCATCGAAAAAAACGACGCACTCAATCAGCTCCTCCCCAAAACAATTGCCTCTTTTTTTAATCCTGTCATATCCAGGTGCAATGGCACTACTAGTCACTCACCTTTCGTAATCCACTTTTATTTCTACCCACATCAGTCTGGTGCTCACCTCCTTATACTCTTTCACTCATGTCTACAACTTTTTCAACAGCCACCCCTTGCTTAGCTCTCGCTCTCATATTGACCCCAAGGAAATTACCAAACTATTCTTCCCCTTTAACTCTTAGTTTGCTTAGAGCTAGAACATCCATGTTCATCTTCTGAATAATACTACTTTTTTCTCTCCTTTGTTTTCATCTTGTTTACGTCCACAAAAATTCAGACACCAAGCCTGAGCCTTTGAGGAGGATAAGCACTCCTCGCACATCTCTTTCTTTTGTTTCAACTTTTTGAAGTTAAAGATACAATGAGGGAAGTGTTTCAGTCCCCTCCGTTTCCGTCCCCATTAGTCGCTTTCTGCGACACGAGGGTGTAGTTAAGATGCCCTCGGTAACGTCTCCATTCGTAGTGAACATGAGTGTGCATGTGATACTGTGGAGGGAGATATATCAAATATATTGTATCAGCCCGCGACTGTACGTGTTTCTTTTGGTATCATTATCATCAATATTTCTTTACCTCCAACAAAATAACTGTATAATATTAGTCGTCATAATAGCCATACAGATATTTACTTTAGCCTTAGGTAATACAAACCATGGGATAAAAAGGTGAGTTGAGATATTGCATTTTGATGGATTAAAACGGAGTGTCTGTATTTTATGTTCTTCTGTGTTCCAGGTGTACTCTCATGTGCCTGTTACTTGTACTGAATATTCTTTTAGACTGCTCGAAGTAAATTTCCTAGTAAATTGGAGGAAGTCTGTGGGAGTACTATGTTTTCCTGGAGGCGGACCCCAGGCAGCTGCAGTTCTATGCTGGGAACCAGCATTTGTGCCGAGGAAGAGAGGAAATGAGGCGGGGAAAGATAACAACAGGAAGCAACATATACTCCCAGCAAATATGCAGTTTGTGGCCACGGGACCACGAAACATCCCAGCAGCGGCCTTGGTGTTGCTGGTGTCTTCCCACTGGCGCTCGCACCACCGGCAGAAAAAGATAACTCGCTCGCCCTTGACTCGGAAACAGTGTACAGCATTAAATGGAAATTCGGTTACAAACCTGAGACATTAACCGGGTTCGGACTGCTTGCTTGGTCAAATAGCAAGAACATTTCGTGGCCATCCGGATCAACCCACCGGTTAATAATGCAGGGTAAATACTCAAAGAATTCTACGCTGACCATCTCGGGGTGTGAAGTAAATCATTCACCTGTGAATCTGGCGTTACGGAAGCCGCCATTTCCGAAAGACAGGTGTACAGTCTTTTCCCTCTTTGCCGCCCTCGCGAGGTAGCGTCAGGAACAGTTCGAAAAACGGTTTAATTTTCCCCAAATCCAATCTCATATGTCGGCTACGAACTACCGAAACTAGAGTCTACCATCCACTGCAAGCTCCACACACTTCTTAGCAGCTTACCTTCACCGTTTCATATGCAATATTTCAGGTAACTGACAACACCTAGATCCAACCCATACACGTATACCACATCGCTCCAATTCTTTCCATCCAGTGCATGCCTCTCTCCTACCTGAATGGTCGGCCTCAATATTCCAAATCCTCCCTTACCTCCTCTCTTTTCCCCTCCTGTTAATCACTCACTACCCCTTGTTCCTTCGCTTCTGACACATAATGTCGCCTTTGTTAGTCTCTTTTCTCTCATCCTCTCCGTATATCCAAACCAATTTAGCACAAGCTGATCGGCTCTTTCTATCAAACATAGCCAACAACTTCACCTCTTTTTTTACAGTATCATTACCATCACGAAGAATCCGCCTCACGCCATGTATCGTTATCAAGCACTTAATCTTTAGCACATCCATCTTCTTTCCCTCCCATTCAAGGCCCAAGATGCATCCATTCAAAACAGTCTGTACTGCTGTGCCTTCACACATACCCTTCTTTGCCGTTATGGAGACAAGTTTTCGTACACAGCCCCTTAAACACAAAGGACCTTAACTCTCCTTCCACTCTATGATGTACTTTATATTTCATGGTTCCATCTTCTGCCGTATCCACTCTCAGGCACCTAAAGTCCCTGAACATCACTTAGGTCTTCTCCATATCAATTCACATTCAAACTTTCCCTCTCATCCCCTTACCGTAATCAATTACTTTAACTTGATTACAACCCTCACATTTACATTCAACCACGAGCTTCACTCAACTTATGACCCTAATGGGCTATCGCTCACATACTATACACTCATATACTCATTCAGCTAAAATTTAGCGATGCGTTTGTACACAGCCATCACACTTGTGCACATAAGAGATTATCAGTGACCCAGTGGCGCCTGAAACACGAATAATTTAATGGTATCATCATACGTTAAGGAAAACGCATTATCTCTCAAAAATGCGACTGTGAGACTTTTCTAACGTCATTTAGCCTGAGTGTCGTGGTTACTGTTCCCCAGCCGTCGCTAAGTAAGAGGCTCTATCCGTGGATTACTACTTGCTGTGTACCCCAGGAGTACCTTTCGTCTTTATGAGGTTCGTGCAGCACTCAGGAACCTCACGTCCACCGGTCGGGACTCACAGGTCATAAAGTGTTGTGATGTGTGTGCGTCTATGTGCAAAAAGTGCAGGGCAATTGAGTAGTTGGTGCTCGGTGTCATCTTTATGGTAGTTGCATCGTGGGCGTGAAGGGTCTTGGGATATGTTGAAACTGTGTTTGCGCTGTAGTATATCAGTAAGAGGTTAATCTTAATCAATTAACCCGGAGTTAATGGTTAACATCTCGCACGTTTTCCACCAAGGAAGTTGGTTTTTAGTTACTTGTATGTGTTTCAGTAATGGTTAGCGGCTCTTACTTTTGCCTCAGTGGGGAGTTTTCTCCGCGTCTGTTAACCAACTTCACGTTGAACTTTAAGGAAGAGTTTTTACGATACTCTCGAACTTCGCCATACTGCTGACACACATTTTTCCCCAGCCTTCCAAAGGTGAAACTGTGAGAGAATCCATATTTTCCTTCGACGAAACTAATCACATCATCATGATAAAAGAATTACTATTATCTAATAGGGCCCTTCAATGAGTAGGTTATTACTGGGTAACTGTCTTTCATGAAAAATGGGAAAGAGAAACAGCTTTGCATATATATATAAGAAAGTATATATTTTCGGTGCGAGAAAGTTCATCAGAAAAAGCGAAGGGAAATAAGATCATGACTAAGGAGTTGCAGTGTACGCAAATGATTGCTTGAAGAATTTTCCCCTTGTCTCCAATCACGTGTTCCTGCAAAATACCTACTCCTTAGGTAGGGTCATCGCTTGTGACACAACCTGACGACTACTTTTTTTCCTCGCTTTGACGGTCTGGCGAAGGTTCTCTCCATTGGCTGATCACACACTATAGTCTTCAAGCAAGGTTATTAGCTGTTACTCGTTGCAGGACAGGGCAATCGCATGAAAGTATGTTGATGTGAATTTTATCAGTGAATGCCAGAAAATTCTTATGGACAACTTGTTAGGCATCCAATCCATCTATCACATCTGCTGTGCTCTTATGCGATGACGAGTTTCGTTGTCTGTCGTAAGATTAATGAAAGTCAAATGAAATCATCTAGTACTTGAAATCCAACTTTATATGGTCTTATTGAACCAATCTTTCCGTTTACTTCTTTTGGGAAAAAAATTCCTAATAAAGAACACTAGTAAGTAATGAGAAATGAATACCAGGAGCTCATCCTTGTGCCCAAGAGACGTGGAACCTAAGCTTGCATATGTTTGCGAGGCAGAGGTTTTATAAAGTATTTTTTCCAAATTCTGCATATCTAGGTGGCTTTCATATCATGCTACTTGTGACTGAATTCATTTCCTATAGTGTTTTCTTATTCTTTGGGGTAACAATACTGTTTTCCAAGTGAAAGACAGTGCAACCCAATATATAACGTCTGCCTTCCGTACTGTACTTACATTGTACTTTCTCACTAACAGATGACATGAATATACCCACTTCATAATAACAATAGACAAAGACAGTACAGCCCAAAGTATAAGCTTAACTAACTTTTAGCTACAGAAAATAAAGGTCGTTCAAGAACACTGGCTGCTGTCCTCACAATTCTATCATCTTTCAAAATATGTTAAGGGTGCTTGCTACACTGCCAATACTGACATGCCTGATGACAACCTTGGCCCTGGTCGTCCTTACGGGGGCACTGCCATCTTATGGCATGACAATGTAAACTGTAAAGTTGACATTATCAATACCATCTCGGGGAGGTTGTCGTCGGTGCTTGTCACTAATGGTAACAAGCAACACCTAATTATCACCGTATACATGCCGTCATATGACAATAGTAACAACTGTGTAGAGGTGTATGGTGACATCTTAGCAGAAATATCTCAGCTAACACATTCATACTCTGATGCTAATGTCATTATTATGGGTGACTGGAACACTGACTTTACAAGAAATAATCACTATAACACCCTTCTTAACTCCTTCCTCCAAAGCGATGAATTGGTTACAGCTTATCACCACAAGAATAACAGCATTAACTTTACATATATATCCCCTGATGGTTTAAACAGATCCTATATTGATCATCTTATCCTCGACAAAAACTTTTTTGAGCAAATAACAACATATCAAACTCTCATTGATGGCAATAACACGTCAGATCACTTACCCATTTATGCATCTTTCAGTGTTCCACAGCTCAGTATTGTTAACTCTACCTCAGGTCCACCCAGGAGCACCCTTGACTGGTCCAAAGCGACTCAGCAACATATAACTCAGTTTCAACGTTGTCTTGATAGTTACTTAGAAAGAATTAATATCCCATCTGACGCACTGGCGTGTAGTGACTTCAACTGCCAGGTTCACTCTGATACTTTATTAAACTTTTTTGATAATATTACCTCTGCCATTTCTACTGCTGGAGAATGTTGCATTCCTCATTCTAAACCAAACAGACCCAAGGGTCTTCCTGGGTGGAATGAACATGTTGCAGATGCTAAAAACAGGTCCATATTCTGGAACAATATGTGGAAGGACCTTGGCTGTCCGAGGGATGGCTGGGTTGCATTAATCAGGAGAAGTACAAGAGCAGAATATCATAAGGCAATTAAGAAGATAAAA
>JAUUEC010831506.1:0-19950 GCA_032361885.1 Panulirus marginatus
GTGGGTTATAACATCTTGGGCAAGATCTTCTCGAACTAGATTCACGTAATTTATCTATTTATCTATCTATCTATCTACCTATCAATATCTATGACGTCCATTCCCTTCAGGAACTCTCGTCAAGTGGATGGCCATGGCAAAAGTCTCCACTCATCCCTGTCCTTACATGCCTCCCTCCCATACACCATTCCACGCATTCTTCCACCATTTCTCTCCCTCCAGTATTCTTCCATCCTGTTTGCTCATGTGACAGGTGGTCTTCCTCTCACACGAAACCCTCTAATCGTACTATCATGCACTCTCCTTCTTAACTCCCCGTCTTGCATTCTTTCCACATGCCCAAACCACCTCTAAGTATTACGATTCACCCACTCTACTACGCCACAGTTCATTCCCTTCGCATTCCCTGCCATATCACGCTTTCATCTCTTTCTTTATTCCGTCTTGTCATACCACACGCTCTTCTCAAATAGCACATTTCAACAACCCAGATTCTTGACCTCTGTGCCTCATTCCACGTCCATGTTTCAGCCGCATAAGTCAGGGTTGGGAGGACTATGTTGTCTCTTAATTCTTTCTTCACCTCCACACTTACACCTCCACCCTTCATTACTCTGTTAAGGGACTCAATGACTCTTCTATCTCGTACTTCTCTCTCCTTTAATATCACCAAATTTACCCAAGATTGTTCCTAAATACTTAAAATTTCTCATCTCTTCCAGTCTTTCATCCTTTGAACCAAAACCAATTTTTCATGTTGCTCGTTTCCTCACAACTAAATCTACATCCTCCCATTGGTTTTCAAAACAATTTTTCACTTTTCTACTGATCCTTAAAGCCTAGGAGCCTAAACACGTAATGCTGCATACTTTTATCTTGTTTCTTTGGAAGACCTTGTTGACTGATTAAATTAAGGATGTTCGTTTATTTTCGTATGGACCAGACATCTGTAAAATTTACAAAATTAAAGTTTCCCTTCACTCCTCCTGACTTTTTTTTTCTTATATTATATCATCTCTTATTTTCCATTTTCAAATATCAAGAAAAATATATACTTATAGTTTTTCTTAAAATCCACAGGAATCAAGCTTTGATATGGACATGGATGATGGAAGCCCTCTCCCTGGCCCAGCATCACCACATTCTTTCACTGATGGGCCCTCACCATCTTTTACCAGTTTGAAAGAAGGACAGACAAGCAAGCAAAAACTGAAAAATGTGGACAAAGTGATTATCAAAGGAAAGAAGAAAATAGGCCGTCCTCAAAAGCTGGTCCTGGACAGTAGGTATCAGGGAATAAATATTACATCAGAGGCAGCCACTGCTATTCCAACAAGTATACTTCTTATGGCTGGAACCAGCTCACATGGGAGGAAAATTGTTTGTATGGAAGATACTAATTTTGTAACATCCTAACAGTCTGTTGGAAAGTAATTTCATCATCTGGTAAAATTATATCTGTATTTCACTTTGTCAATATAACTGCAAGTCACATGATTAGTGTGCTGTACATTTGAATATTAGGAAATTCAGAAGATGAGGAAAAGCATATGGCCATTTGTTTATGATGAATTGTAAATTTTCCCACAACAGGTCATTAAATAATGGGAGTCACATAAAAAAGGGAATATTTTATTGTTGAAGGGACAGCATTTGCAGACTTTAAATTTGAAAGAAAAAAATATTGTAACAAAAGAATACTTCAAATCTACGAACACAGGCTTGACAGAAATAATCATTGAATAATAATGCATCCAAGAATTTTAAGATGGATTTAACCCAAGTAAATGCCCCTCCGCAGTGCACTACCACAGTGCCTGTGGAGTATCTTTGGGCATAGAGCATGTTTTCCTTTTTACAGTACTGTAATGAGAACTATGAGAACTATCACATAATGTGGATAATATCTGTAGTGTATAAAAGCAATGTAGACATCTGTCAGTTCACCTGAACACCAGTACTTATGTCTCAGGAAGACATAACTAACTCACTGTTCTCTAAGGTGGTGAGGTAGTAGGTTATGCTTAAGTAGCTCATCATTCATTTTGGTTGTTTTATTTTTGTACATATCACCTACTGCAATATAGTAATAAGCTACCAAAGAAGCACATAAGGCCCAAAGAGAACATAAATGTGCTACTTTCTGTAAATAGGTTGATAGAAACTTTCATAACCTGATGCTTCACTTCCACCATGTTGCTATACTACCAGTTTCCTTGTAGCAACAACATTCATTTTTCCAGCAAGAAAGATACCCAACAGATTTTCATATAAATGAATGTATATGTGCAGTAAAGTAATTGCTATAAGAAACATATATGACACTGCTTTCTGTACTCTTGAAGTTTTCAATGTAAGTGCATATGAACAAAGAAAATTACTGATCTCAAAATAGTTTTCTTGTATATTTTTTCTTAATTTATTGTTGGTAGTGAAACATTCAGGGAATCCTCACTTAATGGCACAATTTTTGTCCAAGGTATATTTTTTTACTCTTATTTTTTTATTTTTTACCTTGTCTCTCCGGAAAGTTCAGAAATGTAATATATTTGCTTTTTCCTTGGAATTATAGCATATTTCAAATTTTATGTTTACCATTTTGTAGATTAACATCGTAATGTTGTATGTACTTCAAAGGGAAATGACCCTTAACATTTTATTAATGTTTCATTTACTTTGTCTCTGAAAATGTTTGGTTGGTGTACATGAAATTTGTGTTTAACCTTTTTGAGTACACTTGTCACCCAGGTATTGTTATTAAAATTGGTCAGTGGATGATTACTACACCATACATTCCCATTTAATAGACTAGCTCATGAATGTATGGAATTCTCTTATTTCAGTGAACGTTTGATTAATGTATATAAAATAATCTGATACCAAAGACCATTCCTTTTGAGGAATATTAACATTTGTCTTGATACTGCAATTACAGAAGCTGATTTTGAACTTTGAGTTAGTGTACTGTGCTCATGGATATGGCCTCCATCAAGGTGATCTTGAAAAGTAACTCATGGTTTGAAGTTTCTAGGCAGAAGGGTATAAGGTAGTATTTTGTCATGTAGAGGGTTTTTGTTCGAAATATGGACGTGTTTTTCCATAATATGCCTACTTTATGCTACCTGTAGTATTAAGTGTTGCATTTTTGTTATGCATACTTATATGCTGTTGATTTTTCATATTCATAGATCTTCTCTGAGATGGTATACTAGCTATTTTGATTTTACTACACCAAGGAAAAGAAAATGTAATGGCAGCTTTTGTAACATTTTCAAATTTATGGTGACCGTAGTATTCAGGGAAGGTTTTGTATGTATCGCCCTAATTTTAGCAAATTATATTTTACATGACTATTGATGGTAAAGACATTTAGTTATTGGAATGTTTTTATTGTTTGGTTTACATTCTCCAGTTGTTTGCAACGTTCACTTCCATTATACAATAATGCTACAGGTGGTAATTATGTGGGATAGTGCAAGCAGTGCAAGTATTTTAAGTGCAGCTGTTTGGTCTTCAATCCTAGACTCTACAGTGACTGTAGTATATAGAGAGGGTTGTGCATTTGGTACAGCTAACTTCCTATTGGAATCATAATAGCAAGAATATGTATTTTGGAAGGTATTTATACTTGATTTAGCACACATTCTATGCCAAGTTTCACTTTTTTGTACTATTTATACCACACACTGGCTCTGATTTATGATTGTTAAATGATCAGGAATGAAAGGTATAAATTATGGCAAGTAACTTACCCAGAAGGGGCGTTAACGTATGACATGGTTTCCCGTATGTCTTATGATTCCGAATCTAGTATGGAGATTAGCAGCTTGATATTGTGAATTAAATCTCATGTTTCCTGTAAATGTGTAAAAGTTCTTTTTGTAACTGTAAAGTATGTTATTTTGATGTAAATATAGAAAGTTTAAAGGAGGTAGAAAGTACCATAATAGTAAATAATACCAATAGTTGATAAGAGAATGAATGCTATCCATGTATCTCCTAAGTGTCATAGAAGGTAACTGTGAGGGGTAACTGTAGGGAAGCTGCAGGAGAGTTTGAAGTGTTCACAGAAGAGAGCAAACTGGGGTAATGTGGTATATAGGGCTGACCCGGGTCTTATGAAGCAGTTAATGAAAACCATGGAAAGTTCTTTGGTTCTTCGCTTTGGATAGGGAGCCATGGTTTGTGTGCAATATACTTAACAGCTAGAGACTGTTCATCTGTTCCAGGTGCTGCCTCGCTAATGAGGGAAAAGCAAACAAGTTTGAAAAGATTTTTGTGGCCATGATGATCTGCTATGAATCATATGTGGGGGAAGAGACTGAAAAAGAGATGCAACAGTGAATTGAAAGAGGCTTTAAGGTGTCATTGCCTGAAACTTCAGGGGGAAAGAGGTATGCATGGGAGAGAATGGGCTGGAGGGATGTGGTGCACATGAGGCATTTTGCCACCAGTGGTCTAAACAGGGCATCTGAAGCTGTCAGGGTAAATTATGGAATGGTCTGTGAGACTTATCTCTGCTATAAAGTACTGCGCTGTATTGTACCAAAACTAATGCCTACCATTCTCAGTTAATTCCCACAGATTACTCCATAGTTTATCATGACCATTTTATATGCCCTAGTTAAGACCACTGACAGCTCATCACTGCCATACATCACACTGATCCGATTTATTCTATCCACTGCATGCCTTGCCCACTTAAAGATTCAGGTCCCAGTACTCCAAAGCATCTTATAATACATTCATCCTATTTCCTGATTGGTCAGCCCATAACCCTTGCTCCCTCCATTATTGAAACAGATCTTATACAGTTTTTGCCCATCCTTTCTGTATGTCTGAAACACTTTAGCTCTCCCTGGTCAACCCTTTCAATCAGATTGCACTTACTACCACATCTTTCTTACATCATCATTCCTTAAATGATCAACCCCCTTTTGCACCACATCTTATCCAGAGCATTTTATTTCCAATATGTCCATCCCCTTCCTTCCCTTTTATATTCAAGACCCAAACTCACTTCCATACAACACTGTCAAGACTACTGTACTGCAAAACATATCCATCTTTTCCTTAATAGATGTTGACCTCTCCTTTCCCACATTTTTAATTCAGTCAGGACTGCAGCCCCTTCTCCCACTTTGTAACTTACTTCAGACCTCATAGTTCCATTATCTGCCACATTCACTCCCATGCACCTACAGCACTCCCCTTGTTTAACGTACTGTGATCACATGCCACTCTTCACTCTCTCCTATATAGTCAGCATGCAGGCCTTGTCATTTCTTTTTTCCAAAAATTGATACAGTCTTTGACACTTGCGTCCACCAAGAAGTGATCAAACACACCACCTGCCACCCCTCTCAGCATATTCACATCACACAACCTTTCCTTTGCATTTCAGTTATCACATATTCCAGTAATGTCTTTAAATATGAAACATCTCATATTCACATACAGTATTTTGGTATATTTGTTCACAGTTCAGTAAATATCTTTAAAGAGTAAGATCAATCATGTCTTCACTCTAGGCACCACTCATCTCTTCAGCATTACAAACACTGATTAAGTACGTCACAAGACTCCTCATGCCCAGAATGTGGCTTACCTACTGAAGACATGACACATACTCCTCAGTTGTCCTGCAACTCGCTCCACACAGACATACATCACCAACACCACCCTTCTTGCCTTTGGTCCTGCCTGGTGGATGAGACCAGCTTCCTGAATGCTGCAGGAGTTGGATAAATAGGGATCCTAGTTAGGAAAGTAAGGTGATCTATGAATGTTGCCAGTGCTTTGAATAGTATTTAACATTGGTCAGATCTAATTAATTACCCTGATTAGTTTTCATTCAGCACTGGATAATAGATTAATATGGAATCACTGATTACATCAGTTTTTAAAATCTACCACGTGTAAAACTATTTATGATAATCATTATATGGCTGTTAGTCGGGAAAGTACTGAATGCAAGTGTAATGACATTTTTGACAAATTTGAAACCTTTTTACTATCTTATTATGTTCCTTTTTAACTACTTTGTTATTGCGAGTACAAGTACACATTCCTTCATGATATGATGCAGGTAATATGGTATCAGTTGAATTATCCAGTTAGAAACACTGTAAATTTGTACATATAATCTGTAAATATGTAAATAAAAGTATTAATATATCTTAAGATTACATGGCCAGCTTTCTAAATATTTAGTCCTGCAGAATGCTGACATTTTGTTTATATCTGGTAAATTATTATGCATAAAAGCTTTGTATCTAGCTACACAGATAATTTAAGCATTTGCACATTCTTTATTATGAAGAGTGGATTGTTATCAGTTACATGTAATAGATGTGTATTTTTTATTTTGTAATACATGAAGAATTTTACATACCTGCAGCTTTTACTTCCCTAACATCATAGAAATGTTTAAAGGGTTTTAATTGCAAAGAGAATTTCACCCATTTGTAAGTATTTAAACAATTTGCATGTCATACAAAAGGTTTCAATGTTAACTAAATCATTATGCAAAATCCTCAAGAAAAGGCCCAATCCTTGGGGATTTGGGAGTTACCGTCTGTGTGTTTGCTACATATCCATTGTTCTGAGTACTTTTATGGATGACAATGATGTGCAGTGGAGGTGGAACTACTGTACTGGGTGGAGTTGGAGCATCTGATGGAGTAGTGCTTTTTGGTGATGGCCATTTGGCACCTTGTGGAGGGGTACACTGGTGGTGCAGTTTGGGTTAATGTTGCTAGCTTTCATTAGTAGGTGGGAGATGATAATCTGGCCATTATCTCCCATATGGGTTGGGAAAACTATGAGTGATTGTGTAAGATGTTTGGGTACAACCCATGGTTCAGCTCTGTAGCTGGGACAGATCAAGACTGTGCTCTAAACAGGAGCAGAAATAGTTGAATGATGAGGGTTGCAAAGAGGACCTATGCATCAAAAGTAGAGTGGAAAAGGAGGAGGGGGAGACCAAACCAGAGATGAAAGGATGGAGTAAATAAAATTTTGAATAACTGGGGCCTGAACATGCATAAGAGTGACAGGTGTGTCCTAGAAAGAGTGAATTAGAATGATGTGGTATCAGGGAGCAACGTACTGTAAGCAGACTGAACCAAGGCATGTGAATCAACCAGAGAAAACCATGGAAAGGTCTATGGGGCCTGGTTATAGAAAGGGGGACTGTGGTTTTAGTGAACTGCATACAACAGTTAGAGCACGCACATGAGAAAATGAGGCATTTTCTCTGTACCTGGTGCTACAATTGCACATGGGAAACAGCAAACAAATATGCACTGCACACCCTATTCTCAACCACACAATTTGATGGCACTGGGACTACTATACCTTCAAACATACCCATTTTGCCCTCCTAAATTTCTCAATTCCCCCAGAACCTTCATCTCCTCACTGTCTTATGACAATTCCACTTCCAGGGTTCCATTCACTGCCATGTCCACTCCCAGGTATCTAAAACACTTCACTTCCAAATTTTCTCCATTCACACACACACATCCCAACTAACTTGTCCTTCCACCCTACAAAACCTAGTAACCCTGCTTTCATTCACAATTACTCATACCTTCTTCCTCTGACACACCCTCCCAAACTCAGACACCAATTTTGTGGTTCTCACTTGAATCTACCACCAGTGCTATGTCAAAAGTAAACAACAACTGTCTCGCTTCCCAGGCCCCATTCATCCACTAAAGACTGCGTACTTGCCCCTCTCTTCAAGACTCTTCCATTTACCTCCCTCACCACCCCAACTATAAACAAATTAAACAGCCATGGTGATATCACCCACCTCTGCCAAAGATCAACTTTCTCCTGAAACCACTCACTCCTCTCTTCCTACTTGTTCACACACCTTAGAAATTTGATAAAAAATTCTCACTACTTCTAGTAGCTTTCCTCCCACACCATATATTTGTAAGAGCTTACACAAAGCATCTCTATAAACCCTATCATATGTTTTTTCCAGGTACAAAAATGACACATACAAATTCATATGTTTCTCTAAGTAGTTCTTACACAAAATTTTTTGAACAAAAAACCTGATGAAAAAAAATACATCCTTTACCACATTGTTCCCACCCAGTCTGATGCTCTGAACATTGCTTCATCCTCTCAATCACCACTCCATACAACTTACCAGGTACACTCAACAAACTTATACCTCTGTAGTTTGAACACTCACCTTTGTCTCCCTTGCCAATGCTCAAGCACCTCACCATGATCCATACAAAAACTGAAAATCCTAACTAACAAATCAACAACACAGTCACCCCTTTTCTTAAAAAGAATTCAACTGCAATACCAACACACTCCAGCTGCCTTCCTACATTTCTTCAGTCACAGGCTCTCACCATCTCATTTCACTACACCACTTGCCACCACATTATTGCAGGTATGTTTACAACCAACTGGAAAGGTTTAGCTAGGTATAACTTCCCACAAAGTCTGCAGAGTGTAGCCATCTTTCAGCCTTTCAATAGCCAAACCTAATTCATTGGAAAAAACAGGCTCTCTGTCATGATGAAGACCATCTGCTAGGTAGGCTGCCAACACGTCTGCAGTATCATGTACACTTTCATTAATTTCGGCTTCATCCATATCTGGTAAATCCAGCTGATCATCATCAGTAGGTGGCTGTTTAATTGAAAAAGAAAAAACTATATTATAAATCTGAAATATATCATACACTGTATTCCAACAAATAAATTCAGAAGCACACACTCTGTACAATTAGATTAATGAATGAGCAAGACAAGGAATAATATGAATACATTAAATTTCTAATAATCTGGAACCCACTCATCCAAATCCCCAAATGGAACTGAGAAGACTTGTCCAGATACACCTTGGTCAGCTGGTGTGAGCACTGGTTGACCGAGGTGCATGTAGCTGAGGTCTACACAGAATTTTATAGGTTTCTTTACTGTTCCAAAAATAATGTACAGCACAGAACATTAAAGAAGACAATTGTTCAATATTCATCTCTGATCACAGAACTCCTTTTTCCAATCTATACTTTCAAAGAACTTACTCAGCTTTACATATCTGTCAAGTCCTGTCTCCCTTCTGATCCCCTCTTGTATCCTCTTTAATCATACAGTCAAACCCAAGCAATATATGATCACTTTTTCCAAATGATGTATTCTATTGGATAAGTTTAATTTCTATGGTACTCTGTGTAAAGACAAAGTTAAACAGGGTTGGTGTATCAGTTCCCCTTTTTCTTGTATCCTATGGGATGTGGCGATACTGGAAATTCTTCTGATTATGTATTAGGAACTTGTGTCTTTATGAGAGTATAATTTCCAAGTCTATTTCTGTGTAAGTGGAATTACCCATTAACAGAACTTTACCACCTCCACTGCAAAGTATCTCACTTTTTCCTTCAATTGTTCAATTGTTGAGGGTCACTGCAGCTTCTTGGGTGTTGTAAGCTATCAACACAAGTCAAAAATTCTTTCTTACTGTAATTCTACCAAATATGTAGCATTTGAATTAGCTATCCACTGCTATTCTCTAAAATTCAGTGACATTGCTTTATCTTCTCTGTTGCTCTTTCCTATCATGTAGCTGTCTGGGAAGAGTAGGCCAGATTTTAAACTCTTCTATGAGTTTCATCTCCACCACTCCAACAATGTCAGGACTGCTTCCACTGACTTGGTATTTGAACTATAGCTCCTTACAATTTCTTGCCTGCCCATCTGCATCTGTTTATGTGATTTTTAACCTAAAGCTAGTAATATAATCAAACTTGTCCTCACTGAGCTAGAAGTGAAAGTGTTGTTCCACAAAGATACCATTTGTTTTTTTTACTTTTTGTTAGGTTTCTTCAGCAACATCTCTTTCTTCTCTTGGTATGTCAATGCTGACAGGCACTCCTTTGAACTTTTCATTAGATAAGTTTATCAGCCTGCTTATGTACCTCTAGGCTACACATGTAATCCTATCAAAAGTAATCCTTAGTGACTATCCTTTAAAGTCTGCTGGTAATTAATGATTTTCCTAATTTCACTTTATTTCTAAGTAAGTAGGTAGTAGTTGGTAGGTAGCCAACGACCAGAGAGGTATATTACCACTACTAATCATCTGGTTATTGGGAGGGTTAGTAACAGCTGTGTAGTGAGCTAACACTTCAGTGGTTGTCATGCTGCACTCCTCTGACCCAAGTAGCTGTCTTTCCTTTCTGTCTCACCTACACTTGGGCTACTGGCATTCATTGCATGCACATGTAATCTCTCTTGGTCATACATACAACCTGACAACACTTAACTCACACAGCTCATTCCCCATAACTCTAGATTTTTCTGCAGTGAGCACTATGTACTAGCCCTGCCTTTTGGCAAAACGGTAGGAGCAGTAGATAGAAGTTGTAGGTAGAAACATTTAGGCAAGAGCATCAGGTGGAAACAAAAGGTAAACACCACTAGAGTTGCCCTCTCTCAGTGGCCTGTTAAGGGTGAGGCACTAAAGGCTAAGAAGCAGCATTGGAGTTTCACAAGTTAAGGAGATTCTATTGCTGTGGCCATCTCCTTGAAGGGGTTCCAGTTGGGAACAGGCATCAGAGATATAGATAGATAGAAAGTTCATTTAGCAAGTCAACAAATCAAGTAGCTTTTCAACATGCTCCCCTTCCTCAACTTCCCTTTTATCTTTGTTCAGATGTTCATCTTCCAACCCAAAGATCATCACTGACTGAAGTCTAACTTCATTCTGCATTCTCATAGCAGAGGAAAGGCCCATCTGCTGGTTACTGCTATCTCCTCACCTTTTACTGTGTCTCATCTAATATCTGCATTTTCATTGCCACATGTTTATCCTGAATGATCTATGCTCTCTTAAGATTTCTGACCAATGCTTCATACACTTCCCTGACTGTTCTGTCTACAACTGAGTACTGTACAGTGGCTCCCATATGGCTTCATTTGGTATTTCATTCTGCCTATTTGATTCAAAACACTCAGACTTTTGCTCTCGCTTTCATCACTTCTGCTTTGCAACTCTCCAACTCAGGCCGAGGCTAGAATCAACACCTAGATCCAGTCTTTCATTCCCTTCACCATTCACTGCTTTTCAGTACTGAGTAGACTGCTTTTCTGATGCATCATCTGCCTTCTCTTGGACATCCTGTAAAAGCATCCTCATATTTCTTTATTTTTCAGTCATGCTCCACTAGTTTTTCAGTGTATCCATTTCTGCTAATTTTGTTCTGGCACTTTTCATGATCCCAAGCAATTTACTCCAATTTCTTCACCTTATCCCTAATTTGGTATACTCTAAACAAAAATTACTTAGTAAAGCCATAAAAGGGGAACTTCCAAATATTCCCCATCTCTCCACTGGCATCCTTATTCTCATATAAGATGTACAAGAGAAAGTAGTAGGAAGTCAAGAAAACGGTATAGGGATTGATAAAGAGGGCAAATGAGAGTTGAGGTATGCGAGTATCAGTAAACTTCTAGGAGAATAAGATGTTTCTAAAGGAGGTTAATAGTATGAAAAAAACGAGGACAAATAGGATCATCAGTGAATAGGGCAAATGGAGAAGTGGAAACAAATATTGATGAGGTGAGGGGGAGATGACATGAGTGTTTTGAAGGATTGCTGAATGTGCTTGATGACAGGGCATCAGATGTAGGGTGGGTCAGCGAGGTATGCAAAGTGGTTGGTGAAAAGAGACAACATGGTGAAAGCCTTGTGCAAGATAAAATGTGGCAAGGCAGCTAGAGGAGGTGGTATTACAGTTGAAGTTCTTAAGAAAGGGGATGACTGTGTTGTTGACAGGTATATTAAGATTTTCAATATATGTATGGATCATTGTGAGGTGCCTGAGGATTGACAGAAAGCATTTATAGTGCCACTATATAGAGGCAACAGGACAAAGGTGAGTGTTCAAAACTACAGAGGTATAACTCTGTTGAATGCATCTGGTAAGTTGTACTGGTGACTAAGAAGGTGAAGGCAAGTACAGAGTATTGGACTGGGGAGGAAAAATGTGGTTTCTGGAATGTTACAGGATGTGCGGATCAGGTGTTTGCTTTAAAAAATGTGTGAGAAATACATAGAGAAAGAGGAGGATTTGTATGTGGCATTTATGTATCTGGAGAAAGCATATGATAGGGTTGATAGAGATACCTTGTGGAAGGTCCTGCAGACATATAGAGTGGGAGGGAAGCTACCAGAAGCAGTGCAAAGTTTTTATCCTTTAAAGGTATAAGGCATGTGCATGAGCAAGAAGAGAGGAGAGTGAGTGGTTCCAGATGAAGGTTGGTCTGCAGAGGGGTTGTGTAATGTCACCATGGCTGCTTAATTTGCTTATGGATGGGGTGATGAGGGAGGTAAATGCAAGGGTCTTGGAAAGTGGGGTGAATATGCAGTTAGTAGGGATAAGGGGAATTGGGAAGTGAGTCAGTTGTTTTTTGCGAATGACATGGCTCTGGTGGCAGATTTGAGTGAGAAGCTGCAGAAGTTGGTGACTTGAGGTTAGGAAAATTTGTGAAAGGAGAAAGATACGAGCAAATGCAAATAAAAGCAAGGTTGTTAGGTTTTGCAAGGCAAAGGGACAGGATAGTTGGGGTATGAGTTTGAGTGGAGAGAATTTGGAGGAAGTAAAGTGTTGTAGAGGCCTGGGAGTGGACATGGGCAGCCAATGAAACCATGGAAGCAAAAGTGAGTCATAGGATGGGTGAGGGAGCAGAGGTTCCTGGAGCATTGAAGAATGTGTGGAAAAAGAGGTCATTATATAGGAAGGCAAAAATGGGTATGTTTGAGGGTACAGGAGTCCTAATGATGCTGTATGGATGCAAGGAATGGACCATAGATGACAACATGCAGAGAAGGGAGGATATGCTGTAAATGAAATATCTGAGGACAATGCTTGGTGTAAGGTGGTTTGCTCGAGTATGTAATAAAAGGGTAAGAGAGAGATGTGGTATTTAGAAGAATGTGGTTGAAAGAGCTGAGAAAGGCATGCTGAAATGATTTGGATATGTGGAGAGAATCAGTGAGGAAAGGTTAACAAAGTGAATTTATATGTGTGAAATGGAGGAAACAAGAAGGCAGAGACCAAATTGGAGATGGAAGGATGGGGTGAAAAGATTCTGAGTGATCTAGGACTGAATATAAACAAGGATGAAAGGTTTGAACAGAATAGAAAGAATTAGAACGATCTGCTGTTAATGGACTAAACCAGACAATAGAGGGGTTAAAGCAGTCTCCTCTCTTAGGGATATACAGCACCAATTGTGTTGAAAAGATGTCAGAAAGCAACAAGGCAAGAAATAAATGGAACAGTGAATTTTAAAGGTGTGGAAAGAGTTATGTGATGTATCTACATCTAATTCTAATAGGTGTTTGTTGTGCATATAATTCAAAGAGTAGCAGAAGAGAGAAAGAAGAGCAAATTGGGGAAGAGAATTTTTAAGGAATAGTGAGCTGAGTGGGTAATAATATATGTTTCAAAGAATGAAAAATCTTTTCCCTTTGAGGTAGTGCCCTGCAAGCATTAAAGATATTCATCATTGGATGTTGGCCTGAGATTCCTACCTACTGTCATAAATCGGTGAGGAAGTTCAACTCTGCTCATCCATTTTGGTTGTTTCTTGTATCACTAATGCTTTTGCTTAACTATCATGATTTTCTAATCAGCGAATGCATCTAGGCTATGAGATCACTTTTCTGCCAGCTACCAGCAAAACCAGAGCTCTCACAATGCACAGATTGCAGTGCCAATCCATGGTGACCATCAAAAGCCACAGATAAAAGGTGTCTTTAAAAAGAAGGGATGGTCAGACAAGATAAGAAAAACAATGAAATTTTTGTGGGACACCACCTTGGAGAGAAATGGTTTTTCATTCTCCAAAACCTATAATTCTCTTGTGCTTTGTGCCTGATGAATATGAAAGCATACTCACATGAGGGTGGAGGGTTAGGGAAAAGCTTTCAAATCAGGTTAGGGTTAGGGGAAACTTTCAGATCACGTTAAAGAAAAGAAAGTACCTTTACTGGCAATCAAAGGTGTACCAAAAACCAACTCCCTGGGAGGAGGAAAGTCCAGTGCTACACATATTAGATCCACCACATCTAAAATGAGGAACTTGTTACAAAGGTGAAAAAAAGGAGCCAAAGGCTCCTATTCTTTGATTCCACTAAAGAAGGGATTGTGAGGAAGGCCTAGGAAGATGTCAGCTCCCTAATATTATGTGCTTTAGCATAAAGCCTAGCCTGAGCCAATTAAACTAGCTTCTTGCTCCAAGTAGGGATAAACAATTTCTTCCAAATTCTCTGGTGAAATCCAAAAGATTTTGATGACATTTAACTGGCCATATGACAATGGTCTCTTGATGAAACCTTCAAAGAGTGGATGAATAATGGAACAATATTGATATCTAAAAGTCACATTCTTGGACAAAAACTGGTGTTTAGTTTCTAAGTTGACTTAGAAGCGTCTGACAAGAAAAAGAAGATTCTTGGGTCTGGACAGGGTGTACAATTCAATAACTCTTTTTCTAGAGCCCAAAGTTACAAGAAAAAGTTTTCTTATGAAGAAGCTGAGAAGCTAAAATGCCAGAAAACCATTGATTGTAAAAGGTTTAAAAACTTCCACTCAGACAAAAATGAGAGATGCAGTCAGCTGCTTAAAAATGAAATACCAGAAGTACATCCCAAGAAATGGATTCTTGAAAGGCATCCTTATAAAAGGCAACAGTTTTATTTGCCATGCAACTGTCATAAAACAAAAAAGAAGAGAACTCTACACAAAAAGCTTCCATAACTTCTATGGCCTTAGAATCTTCAAGGAAGGACTAACAGGTCTACCAAGCTGATTGGTGCTGACTGTGAATAGAAATGGCGAATGTTATGTAAAAGTATCTTTCACACATTCACAAAACTTTTTTATTGTATAATTATTTGGTTAGGGCCCAACAAAAACACTGATGGTGGTCTGGAAGTACCACAGGATCAACTGAGGGATATTACAAAACTGAAGGACACCCTGGCACCAAGGTTGGTTGTTCCATCCGGGAGCTACCAGCATCACTAGACTACAAAAAAATCATGTGAGGAGAAATTGGCCCAGAGGATGAACTGGGAAAAACAAATATGGTTCCAGTAATTCAAATCCTAGTTAAGAACATCTGCTGTCACTGGACTTGAACCCTAGAGGATATCCGCCCAGAAATTGCAAACTTTAAGAAGTCAGGAAAAAAAAACATTCTTGGACAAGGCCAAGCAAAGATTTCTTTTTAACCCTCTTGCTGTGCAATCAACTTTCAGGGAGGTGCCCTATTATCTTTGCTACTTATAACTGTAAAATAGAAAATTAAAACTTGGAAATCACAACTATGAACATAAAAACACCATTTGGCAGTTTATTCCAAAACTTAGATTCTATATCAGCATAAAAATAAAAATAAAGCATAACAAAGTAATTACACAACAGTTAACAGGTAGTTGACTAATAAATCCATAATATCAGCTGAGTGAATGCAGATAAACACTACACACTGCACCGCTTACACTCTGCCTAGCTTGTGGCTTATACAAACTTATGAGGATGTATCATAATTCTGAATGATGAAAAATACTGAAGTGCAAAGACTGTAAACATTGACGTTTATTGGTTTTATCTGCTTATTATGAATTATCAGGCATAAAACAGTATACCAGAGGACAGATACTTTGATAGTTTATATATCTAAGATATAACAATTAACAAAAAACAATAAATCATTTTATACTTTAATATTTTATATATCTAAGATATAACAAAAACAATAAATCATAAAATCAATCTCAAAAAGTGGAAAGCAAGAGATCAACCTTTGGCGTGGTTGATCAGGTGGCATCCAAATACAAACATTGAGTGCTGTATTACTCATAGATGGGGGCATGCAAGGAGGTGTGTTAGGCTTTTCAATGCTGTAGGGGTATTTCTGCTTGTTGTAGCAGAGGGAAAAGATTTTCTGAGTAACTCCAATCATTGTCACTAATGGCAACAAGTGCATGAGCTGATATGTCTATTTGCCACAGCAAAATGGTTAAAGTGAGGCAGAGATCTGCACGAACCTCTGTTCCTTAGGCATTGGATGGTTATGGTGCAGTAAATCAGAAAAATATTGCACCCAAACCTCAGGGCCTGCTGGGAGAAGAAGAAATGTGAAAACAATAGTTCCTTAATGATGATAGGATAAAACTCTACATTGTTACCCAACAACCGGCAGCTACCGGACCCTCAGAACAATGAGAGCCCCTTCTTAGATCTGATGTACCCGCACAAACCTTCAGAGAAATTACAAGACTCCATGTCAAGGACTCCTGAGGTTTCATGAGTCGATCCACCAGCTAGGAAACTGAAAAGTCCTTGGGGATATGGCCAACTCTGTGTGCTACAGGAAGGAAGGAGACATTCAGAAGGAAACCTTTTTTTCATGAAGTTGCACAGGGTTATCAACTTGACTTACCCAGAATCTGCTCCAAATGATGTTGAAACACCAAGATCATGGAACATAAGGCAATCAGAGCATCTGCACAATATGGAGCTTTTTTCTTGAAGAACAAAGAAAGCCAATCTAAGTGCATCACCCTATTCCTAGCCATGTAAGACTTGGGAAATAACTGGGATTTGTCCTAGATGATGATAAAACCCACATCTAAAAGTCTTCATGATCGATCATCTTGTCTGGTGCACTCAATTCAAAGATAACATCATCAAAAATTTGTCAAAGGAAGCCAAAAGCACTTTGAGGAGTGAAAGTTTTTGGAGCAGGGCAAGGCATACCATGGAAAAAATCGTTGGACTATGCATATATCAAGGGAATTACCAAGAAGTGTGAGATCTGAATACAAATGAAAGCCAAAATATATTCTCATCTGGGAAGCACTGGAAAATGCCAATAAGTGTGGTGTAGTGGTAAGTGTAGCTGACCGCGATGCATTCATGGGCTGCCCAGGGTCAAGCGCATAGGTTCAAATCCTGGTTGTGGCAGCGCAGCTGGTCCACAGTCAACCCAGCTGTTCACCCTCACCTAATGGTTGGTCAATGAATTGGGTACCAGCTTAGGCAAGGGTATATATATATATATATATATAAATATAAAATATATCATTTTTTTTCATACATAATCGCCATTTCCCGCGTTAGTGAGGTATCGTTAAGAACAGAGGACTGAGCCTTGGAGGGATAATCCTCACTTGGCCCTCTTCTCTGTTTTTTCTTTTGTAAAAGTAAAAACAGGAGGGGAAAACTTCCAGTCCCCCACTCCCTCCTCTTTTAGTCACCTTTTACGACAAGCACTCCCACAACTCCTGCTTCAGGAGCAGTGCTACTCCTTCCTTAGCTCTTGTCCTCTCACCAACCCCTGACTTTACTCCTAGGATGTTTCCAAGCCATTCTTCCCCTTTACCTTTGAGCTTCGTTTCACTCAGAGACAGAACATCCAGGATTGTTTCCCTTAAACATACTACCTAACTCTCCTTTCTTCTCATCTTTGTTACATCCACACACATTCAGACACCCCAATCTGAGCCTTCGAGGAGGATGAGCACTCCCCACTTGACTCCTTCTTCTCTTTCCTCTTTCAGAAACTGATTAGGGCACTGCATGTGCCATCTCAGGTAACATAACAAAAATATCTTGAGTAACTGTCCATAATATGGGCATACAGAAAAGACTGTTTTGAAAATACTATCCTCTTATTTGAAACTTTAGGCTTGGTTCACTGCAAGGTGAGTGATCTTCATATGCAAGATGGTCATAAGAGTATGAGAGAAAACAAAGTTTCCATAAAATAGACTCTCCACTTCCCCCAGGTCCAAATTCTAAGAGCTATTTCCTTAATGAACATCACCCAAGGTTAGAGGGACAGAATCTGCAAGCGTGAGGCCTTGAAGGGTAACTTTAATCCCTGGAACGCCAAAGCAGGACTTGAATTAGTATTGCCCCTATACAATATCGTATTACAGTTCTAGACCCAATCTCTAACATAAGTCCCCCTCTATGGGGCCCATACAATGAAAAATCCTCAAAAACAGGACAATAAAACGATCAAAAGACTACGAAGAAAACATACTAGGAAGCACAGGGGTGGTGGAATGGATAGGATGGTAATACACTTGTCCCAAACCAATTGCCACTACCCCAAACGTAAAATAATGTCATCAATAAAATCTATGAAAGAACCATCCCTCAAACACCTGATTATTTCCATTATAAATAAATATCATCAGCAAAATTTGGAAGGGAGAGCAGAAGAACAGGTGTGTACATAGTAGAGCACTGATTCTATTTGCTGTTGCCTTCAAAAGTCATCACTGTTTTATGGTACCATTCATTAAATGCCTTGAACTTACTATAAAGAGATAAAGTGACCAATAATGTTGCTGTAAGTATGGTGGTAAAATGGAACACTGTAAATAAACCCTGCCAGTCTGAATCCTTTTCAAACCAGCGCATGGTAATGCTGACATGCTACCACAACATGGCCTGAGAACCAACTCTATTGAAACTTAACTTTCAAAATTGCAATACTGAAATGACTGAAATGCCAAAACACCTACAGTTCTGCCAATAATACTGAATGTACACTAGCTCCAGAAAGTATCGGTGCATGATAGGTATTGGGATGTGTCAGTTGTTCTGGCCTCATATTGGCAGCCCTGTAATCCTGGTGAGTTGCCAGCGTTGATGTATGGACATATATTTTGTTGTACTCATTCAACACATTTGTAGTTACACAAATATACTTAAGAATATATACTGACATGTTATTTCATAATACCAAATACACTACTCAACCTGGTTGTCCACAGGGGTGGTGCAGTGTGGGCAGCTGCTCCAAGACCTGTCATCTAAAGCACCAGTTTCCAGGTGTTGCCTAATCCATCATGAAGCAGTAGTCCGGTGGACACCAACCCGCCAGGCATTATCAGAGACACTGTAGCGCCCTTCGTTATGAAGGGCGATAACAGCTCCTCATGTTCCCTGTAAGGTTTCCATATCGACTGGCATATGTAAAGCACTACTGCCCCATATTTCCTCTGTTTTACACCCAGCGTGCTCATGTGGTTCATGGCACATGGTTCGTAGTTCATGACACGTTCACCACAACCGAACCCTCTCTCATTATTTGGCCAAACATAGCATCAAACCATAACGATGAAACAAATACAATGACTGTGAACCTCATGTTTGCTATATTACTACGTAGGTTGTAGATCACCAGCGGTACCATCCGTCTCCCTACACTATGTAGTGGGGTTGAGGATAAACCTACCAACCCTCCCAACATGTCACAAGTTAAACGTATGTTTTTGGCAGTCGTTGATCATACTCTGCATCGATACTTTCTGGAGCTAGTCTACATCATTAACACCCAAACAACACATATTTGCCATTTTCCGCATTAGTGAGGTGGCATCAAGAACAGATGACTGAGCCCCAGAGGGGAAAATCCTCACCTAGCCCGTGTCTCTGTTTCTTCTTTTGGAAAAGTAAACTGAAGGGGAACATTTCCAGCCCCCAGCTCCCATCCTTTATAGTCACCCTCTACGACACACAAGGAATATGTGGGAAGTATTCTTTCTCTCCTAAACCCAGGGGTAAATCATGGACACGTCTGTGGGGGCATGGATGTGGATAGGGAAATGTGGCTTCGGTGCATTACACATGACAGTTAGAGACTGAGTGTGAGCGAATGTGGCCTTTTTCGTCTGCTTGCTGGAGCTACCTCGCTGACGCAGGGGGTGGTAATGCTATTTCCTGTGGGGCAGGGTGGCGTCTAGAATGGATGGGGGTGAACAAGTGTGAATATGTACATGTGTATATGCATGTGTATGTGTATATGTCTATATATGTATATGTTGGTATGTATATATATATATGTACTGTGCATATATGTGCATGTATGTATATATGTGTGTATG
>JAUUEC010831507.1:0-13244 GCA_032361885.1 Panulirus marginatus
GGTGGGAAACAACAAACAAGTGTGAAAATGAAAATTTATTGCAAATAAAAGTTGAATGCTTCTTATGAGTTACTACTTAATGAGTTTTCTTCAAATAGTTAAGTAGATTTTCTTAAAGCACTGCATAAGGAAAACTTGATTCTTTTACCTTAACCTTACATCTGCATTTGTAGAAATGTAGAAGTGCAGAGGTTGAAGACAAGAGTTGTTGGGGAAATAGCCCTGTATGGTGGCATCTGCAAGACGGCAAGGGAGGAGTTTAAGCGAAGCTTTGATACCCGTCAGCAGGAAATGAATCATCGACGCAACCTGGAGAAAACTAAAATGCGTCACCCTCAGAATAGGCAGCACATTGTAAGTTCTTTCGTATTTAGTCATGTTAGTGTTACTGTTTATCCTGGGGACAGGGAAGAAAGATAACTAGGCATGTATCTCCTAGATGTCATAGAAGGTAATTTAGAGCAGCAGGAGTGGAAAGCTGAAGTGTTCCCCTTTAGTAACATCAGTTCTCTAAAACAAGGAACAGAAAGAGCTAAACAAGTGTTTTTCCTCAGTAGCTCAATTCTTAATGCTTCCCCATAAAGTTAGGAAGGGTGATCATGTACAGTATAAAAGAAAAAGAAAATGGTAACTTTATCCATTTATGTTCCTTGGTGAAGCAGAGAATGTCACTGTTGTGAGATCTAAATTCTATGAACTTTAATTTGTCCCCAAGAAACTTCAAAGCCCATTCTATCATTAACCAAATCATTATGAGAGAATTGACAAAAAACGGAAATGTAAGAAGGTGGTCGTTGACAAACCTAGATACCCAGGTCAACCCCCTTCAGGCAACCCCCCTTAATTACACTCCCTTTCAACTATTACTGTGGGTCAGGCCAGTGTGTTGTCTATAGTGGCAGACGCTAGACGGTGCTTCTGGTGCGATGTTGAGATTTAAATAACTTTTAAGATTTGGCACCTGATGAGGTGGATTGTATCCACGAAACATATCGTGCCACATATATAAATAAATTACTTGCTAAATAGATTTATATCAATTCCTACTGAAGTGCGATTTCACCTTCATAACTGTCATCATGGGCTAGTATCATAAGCATATCGACAGTTAATGATTGTGATGGAGTTCTAACTTAACAACACCAACGACTTCCCAACACCCACCAGACATTTTAATAAGTACCGCCGTGACTACCTCTCTGCTAACAAGAAGTTACAACTTAAACTCATACAAGAATGCCTTAGGAAGGGTATAATTCAACGGACCCTGATCCCAGATGCCCTTCATAAGAAGAAACAAACTCCATTAGGCAGAATAGAGCATGCAATCCTTGTACAGCACATAGACAATGCTAGAACTGACTCTGACCAGGCTTTCTACAACCTCAGAAATGCTAGAAGAGAACTCTTCTCCATCTACGATGAACCTGTCGTTGCTGTCAACCATATTAGTGAAGTAAGAAGACGAGCAAAAAAAAAAAATCATCAGAAAGAATTCTCCGGAATGGAAAATAAACAAGATTCTGTACAACTGTTAATGGGCGAAAGCATCAAACCCAGATATAGACATCAACAAAATTTCATCCTATTCGTTAACCCAGGATGAAAAACATGCTCTGGGTCTCTCTCTTTCAAACATACGGATATTTTCAGTGTGAAGCATTTAGTGTCAATCGTGATATCCACTGGCGATGTTACCAGAAATTTCATTTTGCATCCGATTACATTTTAAGTGCTTTGGCCAGAGAAAGTATTTGTAAGTGTAGTGACTTGTCAATGAGATTGCAGACAGACATTGCAGATCTCAAGAAAAATGAAGATATTCACATCATAGAATTAGATAAGACTAGACAGTTCGTGATCATGAATACAGTAGACTATAGATGTAAACTTCAGGATCTTTTAAATGATACTGAAACATATGAAAGATTAACATCCACCCCCCTTAATAATAAAGTAAAGACCATCAACCACAGACTCCACCAATTGCTAAATAAGCACCAGTCAGTATGGATGGTTAATCCCTCTCTTCTTTATGTGTATGGTGTTCCAAAAACTTACGAATATGAACGTCCGCTCATACCAACTATCCAATCTGTTAATTTTCCTAGTTATAGAATATCTAAATCGTTAGCAAAACGCCTTAGCAATGTTCCAGGAAATAATCTGTTCATCGCATATTATTAATAGCTTAGATTTTGCAAACAAAGTTAGGAACAGAAATTTGCCTAATTGTAAACTCATTACTTTTCATGTGATTTCCCTTTTCACCAAAGGTCCCAGTGATGATGCCATCACATATCTTAGGAGGAAATTGCCTGATCTCAGTCTTGCCTTGACCCTTTCAGTGACTTAGTAGATTTTTGTACTTCCAATAATGTTTTCCAAGATGATGTAGGTAATTCTTATTGACAGAAATTCGGTCTTTCTATGGGAAATCCACTTAGTCCCATTCTTATTAACTTGTTTACAGAGAGCCATTACAAATCTCAAGAAAAAAAAAAAGATATTCACATCACAAAATCAGGTAAGACAAGCCAGTTCGTGATTTTGAATTCAGTGAACTATAGATGTAAACTTCAAGATCATTTAATGATACTGAAACATATGAAAGATTAACATTCAATCCCCTTAATAATAAAGGTCCTCAACTCTAGATTCAACGAATCGTGAAATATGCACCAGTCAGTAAAGATGGTTAATCCCTCTCTTCCTTACAGACATGGTCTCCAAAAAACTCATGAAGATGGATGTCCCCTCAGACCAACTATCTCATATGTTGATTATCCTAGTTACAGATTATCTAAATCGTTAGCAAAACACCTTAGCAATGTTCAGGAAATATCTCTCCATCGCATGTTATTGATAGCTTATTAATGATGCTTGTAGCTCTCTAATCCACCACAGTCCTACTTCACCAGTATCATTGGCAGTAGGCGTTATCATAATCCCCTTAATGATCTTGTACTCAATGCTTTTAACACCCTAGCTGTAGTCTTCAAAAGCTTCAGATACTTGCCAAAGCTGTTGATATTGATTACTTGTTCTGATTCAATCACATCAAGTACATTTACATTGCTGGTTATGGCAGTGACAGGTAACTCACAGATAGATTGATTTGAAATTGGCCAATACTCGATGGGCAAAGTCTTTTATTGTGGGCCATATTGCCAAATCAAGTCAGTAGCATCTCTTCAGTTGTTCTTCATCTAGTTGCCAAGGCAAATGGATTCTTACTTGATGAAAGCCAATACCATTCCTTCGGTTTCGATTTCGACTGGATTTCAGCGATCCGAACTGCCACAAATGCTGAAAATTTTAGCTTGTCATTGTTAATTTGAGCTCTCAAAATGGCTGAATCTGTGATGCGCAGTATGAATTCAAACTCATATGTCATTTCTTGAATAATGAATTCCCTCAACCTGCTGGCCAAAACAGTTGCTTTGTGTTCAAGTCTTGGTATGGTTGTTTGTTTTTGTGGGGCGAGCTTACCTTTAGCAGCCAACAGATAACTAAAATATTTGCCACCTTGCAATTTCCATCGCATATATGCACAGCAACCAACAGCATTTGAGCCAGCGTCAGAAAATATGATGAAACTTGGCTTTCCTAAGCATTTTGCAGGATATACACATCTTTCAAACTTTAATTTCTCCATCTCATTCATGTCATATAACCAGTGAACCCACTTATCATACATTGCAGGGGGCATAATAACATCCTATCCTAAATTGTTATTCTTGTCATCCACAATATGTGTGAGTTCTCTTAAAAGTAATTTTGTCTTTAAAGTGAATGGGATAAGAAAACCTAAGGGGTCAAATACAAGAGCATACTGGCTCAGTACAATTCTTTTAGTCAATACTGGTGGAATTATGAAATTCAATTCTGCGGAGGCAGCATCTGAGTCAATGTGAACATTTTTGTACTTTGCAGAAAAATTCAGTCACATCTTAAAACTGAACTGGTCACTCTTAGGATACCATATCTGACCCAAAACTTTCTCTTCTTCTGAATCAAGATCATTTAATACCTGCAACTCTTTTTCATCGTGCTCACCAGAAAGCATCCAATGCTTAATCTGAAATCCGCCATAAGACAATACCTCCTCAGACTCCTCAATAAATTTCTTGATTTCAAGTATATCATGTAAACTAATCAAAACTCATCTACATGCGAATCAGAGATTATCCTATTCCCAGTCACATGGTAGTCAGGATTCATCGGTGCAGCTTGGTGCAAAGCTAGTGTGGCAATTATTCCACTTGGTCGATCTCCAAATGTTACTGTTGTCTGGACATAAACACCTGGCTCCCTATGTTTTCATGTTCCGCCAAAGGAATCTATGCCAATGTTGATTTCTTTCTGAAATAAGGAATGTGTTATTACATATCTTTTATATCACCTGCTATTGCTACAAAATGTTGGCGAATTCTCAACAATATCCTAAGCATATCGCCTAAAACATCAGGACCCTTAGCAAGAGAATCATTTCATGAAGCCCCCATATAGCTCGCGGATGAGTTGAAAACTATTCTGACACGGGTGGATGTGGAACTTGGCTTCAAGACCCCATGATGGGGTAGGTGAAATATGATACATCATATGCATTAATTTCATCAGTAGATAACTGACGAGCAACGCCCCTTGACACCATATCATCAATTTGTTCTTTATACTGAGATGTGTATTGGTCACCCATTCTGTTTAATTCCTTCTCGGTGGATCTAAAACGAGCTAGAGCTTAGGAATAGTTATTTAGAAGCTTATGAAGATCAGAAATGAAGGGATAGGAAGCTGTAAACCTCTTGTGAATTGGGTCATGAACAATGCCTTCACTTATTACCTTTAATTCCGTTTCTTCCTTCATGGTGTATCTACCAGAATTGGACATTCACCACATTTAGTTCCCACACTTAGGGGGTGCACTGAATACCCAGATTCTCAAGGGACATCATAATTTCAAATTGATCTAACTTAGTCAATGGAGTGAAACTCAATTCATGAGAACTGTGACTTATACCTGCATGGCTTATCTGAACAGAAGACTTATTGTGACTCAAATGAATTGAAGGATGTGACCCTCAGATACAATAGCCAAACATATTCTTCATTGGTTGAACATTACCAACAGATCTTATTACTTGAGGTAACAAACCTGCATAATCTACCCCAATAAACATATTCAGATGTCCATCAGGTTTAGTGATACGAAATGATTCCCCATTGATCAATTTGCTTACTACAGATAGATCAAGTCTGTCAAGAGTTGAGCTTATTTCGTCCATACCACATGCTTCGATTTCAAATTCATTACCACTCATGTCTACTAAAGGAACAATATATAATTTGCTATTCAATTCATGAGTTTCATTTCCTACTTTAGTGACACTGATATTCACATTAACTCCCTTCAAACCCAACTGTTTTGCCATTCTATGGGTTATTACAGACACATCTCATCCTGGATCCCACAAAGTTGCAGTAGGGATATTCTGACTTTTAACATAACTAACCATACAAAACTCCATCACGTGACCTGGTACTTGACAATGTAGCTGTTATGGGTTTGTTACCAAAAATATCATGTAACAAAGGATCATAAGCGCGACCACATTTACTTCCATTTACCTCTATTTCACAAAATACCTTCCTCTGGCAATTTCCATTAGAATGACCAATCTTTAAACATGAAAAGCAAACAGTGTTCCCACGAGGAAAATTCATCTTCCCATCATTATTTGATTTTGAAAATGTAAAACACTTTTGAGTAATTGTTTGATTTGTGAAACCAACATTCATCTACTTGCCCTTGTGGTCTTGGAGTAGCCGTATTCTTGATGATTTAAAAGCATAATCTGTGGTTTGCATGCATTCGGATACTTGTCTTTGATACTCTACTTGGCTATCTTTAACTTCCCTAATAACCTCCAATACACTTGACAAATTGAACGGTTCACTTAAAGGATTTCTATTTACATGAGAATCTTCTGTTTTACCCTCAAAACTCATTTCACAAGTGACATTATGTGCATGTGCTTTGGCCGGCTCATCATCACCTCGATGTCTCAAAATACTCCGCTCCCGAAGCAGAAATTCCATGAGACGAAGGAAAGCAGGTGTGTCTGGGTCAAGTGATTTGTATATTATTATCCATTCTCCTCTAAGGTTAGGAGGAAGCAACTATTCTACTGTGACTAGGTTTGTACTGTTACTCAATTCAGCTTCTAGATTTGATTTTTCAAGATCAAGGCAACACCTTTCAGTAATGTTCACAGCGTCAATTATGGCCTTATTAGCACCCTCAGGTATTGGTTCAAGTTTCCTGATATTCCCTAAAATTGATTCCAAAATTCTACCAGTATGACTGTATTCTTTCTCAAGCCTTGACATCATAGCAGAAAAATTATCCTCTACACCTATTACAAGCTCCCTAGCATCAGCATCCAGACACTGGAGTAGAGCATAAAGTTCCTTGACACACTAGGGAATAAAAAGATTGTCAAAAGTTTCCTTGAATGTGGGCCGTAAACACTGGGGGATCAAATTCTTTCAGTTTTATTGTCCCTTTATTTTGTTCATTGAGTCCTTCTTTATCTTGTCTTCAAGGAGGCAGTACAATTCTAATTATTCACTTCCAATGTTTCAATGTACTCATCAGTCTCTAAGTCAGACTCATCAAGAGTTTCCATAATTTCTTTGTGCACTGTTTCAACGTCATCAAAATAATTTTCTATTTCTTCAAACAAAACTTTCAACATTTCACTGGATGCGCCCTCTTTCAAGTGTTTTATGAAGAATTTGATTTTTCTACTCAATTTTCCTATGGCTGCACCTCGCCGTCGCTTAAGGCCGTCCATGTCAGCCGAAGGTGGTCTCAAAACTTGGTAGGGACATCGTGCTAGCTGTTGAACTGAATCGCGATCAGGACACTGATGCACCACTTGCATAAAACACATTCATTCAACCTAAAGAACATAGCACTGCATTACAGAAAATTCATAGATTGCATCTAATATATGAATAATCGTAAACTAAATTCTTACCTACTTCATAAGTTGCTAATCTTCAGGCCTAAGACTGTACTACTAGAACAGTTTATGATTTCCATTTGAAAGTATTATACTCAAAATAATAGAGAAGCTAATTCACACCATAGTGCACTCGAAATTAACATTCTGATCGACCAATACTATGAAATCGAGAACACAGCTAGAAGACGCCGCTCTAGCAACCTCGTGACTGAATATAAAAATTGAAGGGCGCTTAGTTCCTAAAACAATCGGTATTCAGAACGATAGAAAATGGGCTTTACCAACTCGACCGAAACTACCATAATTTTTGATACAGTTATGTCGATGTTTTTAGAGGACTACGGGTGTGATCATATTATCCTAGTCGACGAATGCAGTCATATAAAACATATCTTTAGGCAGTTATATTATCCCACTTGGTTTGTAAACAAAGTTTACTGGAAAGCTAGGAAGACATTTTATGCTTCCAGTGACAAAACTGTGACAAATGAGAATAGATCTATGTGTTTAGTGCTGCCCAATTCTCCAAACTTAGCTAATCCAAGTCATGTACTAAGGAACAGTGCTTGTAATGTTGCCTTTCAGTATAATAACACTATCAGTAAGACCTTAATAAAAAGGAGGCCAAATCTTTCAACAACTGGGAGTGTTTACGCTCTCAAATATAAATCAAGTAAAGATAAATACATTGGCTATACTGGGAAAACTTAAACAGGCAGATGTTATTGGCACCATCACGCAGGACGCAGGGATGACTACGAAAATGCGATCGCTAAACACTGTCATGAAAACCATCACCCAGTAGACCTTAAAAACCCAGTTGATCTATATCCTTCTGGCGATTATGCCACCCGCATAATTTCTCCCCGAGCAATTTTAAAGCCCATACTATCATTAATCAAATCATTATAAGAGAATTGACAAAAAGAGAAAATATGAATAACTGGTCTTTGACTAACCTAGACACCTAGGTCAACCCCCTCCATGTAACCCCCCCTTAATTACTTTCCCTTTCATCTGTTACTGCCAGTCAGGCCAGTATGTTTTTTATGGAGGTAGACGCTAGACGGTGCTTCTAGTGTGAAGTTGAAATTTAGATAACTTTATTAAGATTTGGCACCTGATGAGGTGGATTGTTTTATAGAATCATATGAACGTTTAATGAACTGCGATTTCACTTTTATAACTTTCATCACGGAATAGCGAGATAACCATATATACAGTTAAGGATCGCGATGGAGTTCTCACCTGACAACACCCATGACTTCCCAACATCTAACAGACTTTTTATTAAGTACCGCCGTGCCTACCTCTTTGCCAGTACCAAGAAGTTACAACTTAAATTCCTACAAGAATGCCTTAGGAACAAAATAATTCCACACACCCTAATCCCAGATGCCCTCCATAAGAAGAAACAAACTCCATTCGGCAGAATAAAGCATGAAATCCTTCTATAACACATGGACAATACTAAAACTGACTCCGAATATTCTTCTCCAACTTCAGAAATGCTAGAAGAGAACTCTCCTCCATCTACTATGACCCTGTCGTTGCTGCCAACCGTATGAGTGAGGCAAGAAGACGAGCAAAAAGCCAGATTATCAGAAAAAAATATCCGGAATGGAAAATAGACAAGATTCTTTACAAAGTTTATAGGCGAAAGCATCAAACCCGGATACGAACATCATTAATCTTTTGTCCTATCTTTTAAGCTAGGATAAAAAACTTGCGATGGGTTTTGGTCTCTCCTTTTCTTTCAAATCAACGGATACTTCTAGTGTGAAGCATTTAGTGTCTATCATGAAATCCACTAATGGAGCCAACCAGGAATTTGAAATTGTATCCGCCTAATATTTAAATGCCATGGCCAGTGAAAGCATTTCTAAGTGTAGTGACATGCCACACACATTACAGAGAGCCACTGCAAATCTCAACAAGAATGAAGATAATCACATCACAAAATCAGATAAGACTAAACAGTTCATGATTTTGAATACGGGGAACCACACAAGCAGACTTCAGGATCTTTATAATGTTACTGAAACATATGAAAGATTGACATCCACTAACCTTAGAAGTAAAGTAAAGAACTTCAACTCTACACTGAACCAACTGTTAAATAAGCACCAGGACATTCTGAAGTCAGTAAGGATGGTTAATCCCTCTCTTTCATATATATATGGTCCACAAAAGCTCATGAAGATGGATGTCCCCTCAGACCAATTATTTCGTCTGTTAATTCCTCTAGTTATAAATCATCTAAATGGTTAGCAAAACACCTTAGCAATGTTCAAGGAAAAATATCTCCAACGCCTATCATCAATAGCTTAGATTTTGTAAACAAAGTTAGGAACATTAATTTGCCTGATCATGAACTCATTAGCTTTGATGTGAATTCCGTTTCTACTATAGTCTCCATTGATAAAACCGTCGCATGTCTTAGGAGAAAATTGCCTGATCTCAGTGTTGCCTTGCCCCAACCATCAAAACTCATTGACTTAATAGAGCTTTGTGTTTCCAATAATGTTTTCCAAGATGATGAACGTAATTTTTATTGGCAGAGATTCGGTCTTGCTATGGGAAATCCACTTAGTCCTATTCTTAATAACATTTCTATGGAATACTTTGAGACTGAAATTCTAACTTCAATCAATAATTATCCGAAAGTATTGTTTAGATACGTTGAAGTGTGGTCCCTGTGGCCATCTTCCCAGGTTTGTGATGTTTTCTTTAATGAATTAGATAACATCCAGCCCACCAGCAAAATCAAGAATGAGTGGCAGAAAGAATGCAAACTACCCATTCTTGATGTGTTGATAACTACTGAATCCGATCAATTGTATTTTACGATCTACAGGAACCCTACCAACTCTGAGAGCTATATTCACTATTTTTCAGTACATGACTCTTCCATAAAATTGCTTGTAGTTATGTCTATGTATTTAGAGCACTACGGATATGTGATACCACAGGCTTAGTCGACAAATGTAGTTATATATGACGTATCTTTAGGCCGTAATGTTATCCCAATTGGTTTGTAAGCAAAGCTTACTGGAAAGATTTGAAATTTTATGCATCCAGTAACAAAAATGTGACAAATGAGAATAAGTATAGGTTTTTACTGCTGCCCTATTCTCTCAACTTAGCTAATATAAGACATGTACTAAAAAACAGTACTTGTAATGTTGCTTTCCAGTGCAATAACCCTGTCAGTAAGACCTTGATAAGAAATAGGCCAAATCATTCAGCAATTGATAGTGTTTACCCTCTCACATGTAAGTCATGTAAAGATATATACATTGCCCAGACCGGAAAAAATGTAACAGAGATGTTAATGGCAACTTCATGCAGTACACAGGGATTACCACACAAGTGCGATCTCTAAACACTGTCGTGAAAACCATCACCCAATAGACCTAAAAAACCCAGTTATTCTATCCGTCTAGTGATTACGCAACCCGCAACGTCATTGAATCTGTCTTAATTGGTAATACTAAGAACTTTAATTTGTCCCCAGGTTATTTCAAAGTCCGTCCTGTCAGCAACCAAATCATTATGAGAGAAATGACAAAAGAAAAAAAATATAAAAAAAGTTGTCTTAGACACACCTAGATATCCAGGTCAACCTTTTCCACGTAACCCCACTTAATCACTCTCCATTTCAACGGTTACTGTCGGTCAGGCCAGTATGTTATCTATGGAGGCAGACGCTAGGCGGTGCATGTAGTGTGATGTAGAGATTTAAATAACTTTATTAAGATTTGGCACCAGATGAGGTGGACTGTCCCCACGAAAAATGTGGTGCCACATGTACAGATAAACTACGTGCTAAGTAAAATCATATGAACTCCTAATTGAGTACGATGTCACCTTCATATCGACAGTTAAGGATCGCAATGGAGTTGTCACCTGACAACACCCACAGTTTCCCAAAATCCACCAGACTCTTTAGTAAATACCGCCGTGCCTACCTCTCTGCCAACACCAAGAAGTTGCAACATAAATTCTTACAAGAATGCCTTATGAACAAAATAATTCAACGCCCCGAATCCCAGATACCCTACATAAGAATAAACAAATTCCATTCGGCAAAAGAGAACATGAAATCATTCTACAGCACATAGACAGTGGTAAAACTGATTCCGACCAGGCTTTCTACAGCCTCAAAAATGCTAGAAGAGAACTTTCTTCTATCTACTATGACCCTGTCGTTCCTGCCAACCGTAAGAGTGAAGCAAGAAGACGGGCAAGAAAAAAAAATCATCAGAAAGAAGAACCATCTGAAATGGAAAACAGACAAGAATTTTTACAATAGTTTGTAGGCGAAAGCATTAAACCCAGATATAAACATTATTAATCTTACGTCCTATTCCTTATCCCTGGATGAAAAACTTGCTCTGGGTTTTGGTTTCTCATTTTCTTTCATATCCACAGATAATTTTAGTGTGAAACATTTAGTGTCTATCATGAAATCCACAAATGATGCCAACCAGGACTTTGATTTTATGTCCTGTTCAATTTTAAGTGCCACGGCCAGTATTTCTAAGCGTAATGACATGCCAGAGAAATTACTGATAGATAGATCTTCAACTGAAGACTTAGCAAATTATCAAATATACACCAGGACATTCTGAAGTTAGTAAGGATGGTTAATCCCTCTTATCCTCATATATATGGTCTCCCAAAGACTCACAAAGATGGATGTTCCCCTCAGACGAATAATCTCATCTATTAATTTCCCTTGTTATGAATTACCTAAATAGTTAGCAAATCACCTTAGCAATGTTCAAGAAAAAATCTCTCCATCGCATGTTCTTGATAGCTTAGGTTTTGTAAACAAAGTAAGGAACATAAATTTGCCTGATAATAAATTCATTAGCTTTGATGTGAATTCCCTTTTCACTAAAGTCCCCATTGATGAAACCATCACATATCTTAGGAGGAAGTTGCCTGATCTCAGTGTAGCCTTGCCCCTGCCCTTCAAAACTTTCACTGACTTGGTAAGATCTTAGTGTTTACAATAATGTTTTCCAAGATGATGAAGCTAACTTTTTTAGACAGAAATTCGGTCTTGCCATGGGAAATCCTCTTAGTCCTATTGTTAATAATTCATTCATGGAATGCTATGAGACTTATATTCTAACTTCAATCAATAATCATCCGAAAGTTTTGTTTAGATACGTTGAAGTGTGGTCCCCGTGGCCATCTTCCCAAGTTTGTGATGTTTCTTTAATGAATTAGATAACATCCAGCCCACCACCAAATTCAAGATTGAATGAGAAAAAAGAAGGCAAACTGCCCTTTCTTGATGTGTTGATAACTAGAAAATCTAATCAACTGTCCTTTAAGATCTACAGGAAGCCTACCAATTTGAGAGCTATATTCAATATTTTTCATTACATGATTCTTCTATAAAAATGTTTGTAGTTATGTCTGTGCTTTTTAGTACACTACGAATATCTGATCCCATAGGCCTGGTAGAAGAATGTAGTCATATAAGACGTATCCTTAAGCAGTTCTGTTATCCCAATCGGTTTGTTAACAGACTGTTGGAAATCTTAGAAGACATTTTATGCATCCAGTAACAGAAATGTTACTGCTGTCCTACTCTCCCAACTTAGCTTATCTATGACATGTACTAAAAAACAGTGTTTGTAATGTTGCCTTCTAGTACAATAACACTATCAATAAGACCTTAATGATTAATAGGCCCAAATCTTTCAACAAATGAGAGTCCTTACGCTGTCAAATGTAAGGCATGGAAGATATATATACAATAGCCAAACCGTGAAAATTGTAACAGAGAGATGTTATTGGCACCGTCACACAGGACGCAGGGATGAGCACATAAATGCGATCGCTAAACACTGTCAAGAAAACAATCACCTGGTAGACCTTAAAAACTCAGTTGTTCTATATCCTACTGGTAATCATGCCACCCGATACGTCATTGAATCGGTCATAACTGCTAATACTAAGAACAATGATTTGTCCCCAGGCTACTTTATAGCTCATCCTATCATTAGCAAAATCACTGTGAAAGAATTGACAAAAGACGAAAATATAAAAAAGTGGTCCCAGACAAACCTAGATACCCAAAGCACATCCCTCACGTAACCCACCTTTCAATCACTCTCCCTTTCAACGGTTACAGTCGTTCATGCCAGCGTTTTGTCTATGGAGGTAGACGCTAGAAGGTGCTTCTGGTGT
>JAUUEC010832603.1:0-13234 GCA_032361885.1 Panulirus marginatus
ACCTTTAAATATATATATATATATATATATATATATATTTACCCTAGCCTGAGCTAGGCTATAGTCTCCCAGCTGCAGCCATGGTCTGCCATCTGCAAGCCATTGTCTCCCAGATGCAGGCCATAGTCTCCCATACGCAAGCCGAAGCCTCCTAGTTGCAGGACATAATCTACCAGCTGCAGACCATATTTCAAACCTGGCAGCCATAGTCTCCCAGCAGCAGACCTAAGTGTCCCAGCTAAAGGCTATCGGTTTACAACTGCAGGCCTTTGTATCACAGCTACAGGCTATGATTTTCTAGCTGCATGCCATAGTCTGCAAGCTAAAGCCACTAATTCCCAGCTGCAAGGATGATCTCTCAGCTGCAGGACTTATTCTCTCAACTGGACGCTATCGTTTCTTAGCTGCAGGCCATACTTTCCTAGCTTCAAGCCATAGTCTCTTATTTGGAGGCCATAGTCGCCCAGCTGCAGGCCATAGTGTTTCAGCTAGAGGCCATAGTCTCCCATATGCAGGCCTTTGTCCGTCAGCTAAAGATAATCTCTCTGTTGCAGACCTTAAAAGGCCTTTGTCTCCCAGGTTTAGGCTATAGTCGCTCAGCTGTATGTTATAGCCTTTTAGCTGTATGTCATAATCTCCCTGTTGTAGGCCTTAGTCTCTCCGCTGCCGATCATAGCAAATCACAGTCTCCCAGCTTTAAGCCCTAGTGTCCTACCTTTAGGCCACAATATCCTTGTTGCAGGCTATAGTCTTCCAGATGCAGGCCTTTTTCTCCAAGCTGCAAGCTATAGTCGCTCAGTTGCATGTTATAGCATCTCAGCTGTAGCTTATAGTCTACCTGCTGTAGGTTATTGTCTCCCAGTGCAAGCTATAGTCTTCCAGCTTTAGGGTATAATCTCCTAGTTGTAGGCTATATTCTACCCGATGCAGGCCATAGCTTCCCACCTGCAGGCCATAGTCTCCCAATTGCAGGGTAGAGTCTTTCATACGTAAGACAAAGCCTCCTAGTTGTATGCTATAATCTACCAGCTTCAGACCATAGTTTCCCACCTGTCGGCCATAGTCTACCAGCAGCAGATATAAGTCTTCCAGCTAGAGGCTATCGATTCACAACAACAGGCCTATGCATTAAAGCTGAAGGCCATAATCTACTAGCTGCAGACCAAAGTCTCCAAACTACTGGCCATTGATTCCCAAATGCAAGCATAATCTCTCAGCTGCAGGCTTACATTCTCAATTGGACGCTATCGTCTCTTAGCTGCAGGCAATAGTTTCCCAGCTTCAAGCCATAGTCTGTCAGTTGGAGGCCATAGTCGCCCAGCTGCAGACTAGAGTGTCTCAGGTAGAGGCCACAGTCTCCCAGATGAAGGCCTTTGTCCGTCAGCTAAAGATAATCTTCTCTCTGTTGCAGACCTTAACAGGCCATTGTCTCGCAGCTTTAGGCCAAAGTCGCTCAGATGCATGTTATAGCCTCTCATCTGTAGATCATAGTCTCCCTGCTGTAGGCCATTGTCTCCTAGCTGCAGATCCTAGCAAGTCACAGTCTCGCAGCTTTAAGCCATAGTCTCCCAGCTTTAGGCCATAATCTCCTAGTTGCAGGCTATAGTCATATCGCTGCAGGCCATTGTGTCCCAGCTGCAGGCCCTAGTCGCTTATCTGCATGTTATAACTCTCAGCTGTAAGTCATAGTCTCCCTGCTGAAGACCATAGTCTCCCAGCTGCAGATTCTAGCAAGTCAGAGTGTCCCAGTTTTAGGCCATAGTTTTCCAGATTTAGGACATAATTTCCTAATTGCAGACTATAGTGTCCCAGCTGCAGGCCATAATCTGCCATCTGCAAACCATATTCTCCAAGCTGCAGGCCATAGTCTCCAATATGCAAGCCATAGCCTCCTAGTTGCAGGCCAGAATCTACCAGCTGCAGACCATATTTCCCACTTGCCGGCCATAGTCTCCCAGCAACAGTCCTAGGGGTCCCAGCTAGAGGCCATCGGTTCACAACTGCAGGCCGTTGTATGACAGCTAAATGCCATAATTTGCCAGCTGCATGCCATAATCTATAAAGATACAGGCCATTGATTCCCAGCTGCAAGCTTGCTCTCTGAGCTGCAGGCCTTACTCCCTCAACTGGACGCTATCGTCTCTTAGCTGCAGGCCTTTATTTCCCAGCATCAAGCCATAGTCTTTCATTTGGAGGCCATAGTCACCCAGCTGCAGGCCATAGTGTCTCAGCTAGAGGCCATAGTCTCCCAGGTGCAGGCCTTTGACCGTCACCTAAAGATAATCTTCTCTCTGTTGCAGACCTTAACAGGCCATTGTCTCCTAGTTTTAGGTTACAGTCGCTCAGCTGCATGTTATAGCCTCGCAGCTGTAGGTCATAGTCTCCTTGCTCTAGGCCATAGTCTCCCAACTGCAGAACCTAACAAGTCACAGTCTCCCAGCTTTAGGTCATAATATCCTAGTTACAGACTATCGTCTTCCAGCTGCAATCGTTAGTCTCCCAGCTGCAGGCCATAGTCGCTCAGCTGCATGTTATACCGTCTCAGCTGTAGGTTATAGTCTCCCTGCTGTAGGCCATTGTGTCCCAGCTGCAGACCATAGTCTCCCAGCTTTAGGCCATAATCTCTTAGTTGCAGGCTATATTCTACCAGATGCAGGCCATAGCTTCCAAGCTGGAGGCCATAGCTTCCCAGCTGCAGGCCATAGTCTTTCATACGTAAGCTATAGCCTCCTTTTTGTAGGCCATAATCTACCAGTTGCAGACAACAGTTTCCCACTTGCCGGCCATAGTCTCCCAGCAGCAGATATAACTCTCTCAGGTAGGTGCCATCGGGTCACAACTTCAGGCCTTTGTATCACAGCTAAAGGCCATAATCTACCAGGTGCAGGCCATAGTCTCCAAACTACAGGCCATTGATTCCAAGCTGCAAGCATAATATAGCAGCTGCAGGCTTTACTCCCTCAACTGGGCGCTATCGTGTCTTAGCTGCAGGCCATAGTTTCCCAGCTTCAAGCCATAGTCTCTCATTTGGAGGCCAAAGTCCCCCAGCTGCACGCAATGGTGTCTCAGCTAGAGGCCATATTCTCCCGGATGCAGGCCTTTTTCCGTCTGCTAAAGATAATCTTCTCTCTGTTGCAGACCTTAACAGGCCACTGTCTTCAAGTTTTAGGGCTTAGTCGCACAATTGCATGTTATAGCCTCTCAGCTGCAGTCATAGTCTCCGTGCTGTAGGCCATAGTCTCCAAGCTGCAGATCTTTGCAAGTCACAGTCTCCCAGCTTTACGCCATAGTCTACCAGCTACAGGCCATAAATTCCCAGCTGCAGGCCATAATCTCGTAGTTGCAGGAAAGAGTGTTCCAGTTGCAGGCCTTAGTCTCCTAGCTGCAGGCTATGATCCCCCATATATAAGCTTTCGCCTCCTAGTTGCAGGCCATAATCAACCAGATGAAGACCATAGTTTCCCAATTGCTGGCCATAGTCTCCCAGATAGAGGCCATCGGTTTCCAACTGGAGGCCTTTGTATCATGGTTAAAGGTCATTATATTCCTGCTGCAGGCCATAGTCTCCAAGCAACAGGCTATTGATTCCCAGCTGCAAGCATAATCTCGCAGTTGCAGGTCTTACTCCCTCAACTGGACGCTATCATCTCTTAGCTGCAGGCCATAGTTTTCCAGCTTCAAGCCATAGTCTCTCATCTGGAGGCCATAGTAGACCAGCTGCAGGCCATAGTGTCTCAGATGAAGGCCATAGTCTCCTAGATGATGGCTTTTGTCCTTTAGCTAAAGATAATCTTCTCTCTTTTGCAGACCTTAACAGGCCATTGAGTCCCAGCTTTAGGCCATAGTCTCCCTTTTTTGGGACATAGTCTCCCAGCTTTAGGACATAATCTCTTAGTTGCAGGTTATAATCTTCCAGCGGCAGGCCATAGTCGCTCAGCTGCATATTATAGCCCCTCAGTTGTAGGTCATAGTCTCCCTGCTGTAGGCCATAGTCTCCCAGCTGCAGATCCTAGCAAGTCACAGAGTCCTAGCTTTAGGCCAGATTTTCCCAGCTTTAGGCCATAAATCTCCTAGTTGCTGGCTATAATCTTTCAGCTGCAGGTCATAGTCTTTCAGCTGCATGCCATAGTCGCTCAGCTGCATGTTATATCCCCTCAGCTCTAGGTCATAGCCTGTTAACTGCAGGCCATAGTCTCCCATCTACAGGTCATAGTCTCCCATATGCAAGCCATAACCTTCTAGTTGCAGGTCATGATCTCTCAGCTGCAGTCCATAGTTTCCCACCTGTCGGCCATAGTTTCCAAGCAGCAGACCTGAGTCTCTCAGCTAAAGGCCATAGGCTCGCAACTGCAGGCCTCTGTATCACAGCTAAAGGCCATAATCTACCAGCTGTAGGCCATAGTCTCCAAGTTGCAGGCCATTGATTTCCAGATGCAAGAATAATCTCTCAGCTGCATGCCTTACTATCTCAACTGGACGCTATCATCTTTTAGCTGTAGGACATAGTTTCCCAGCTTCAAGCCTTAGTATCTCAGCTGGAGGCCATAGTCGCCCAGGTGCAGACCATAGTGTCTCAGCTGCAGGATATAGTCTCCCAGATGCAGGCCTTTGTCCATCAGTTAAAGATAATTTTCTCTCTGTTGCAGACCTTAACAGACCATTATCTACCAGCTTTAGGCCATATTCGCTCTGCTGCATGTTACAGCCTTTCAATTGTAGGTCACAGTCTCCCTGCTGTAGGCTATAATCTCCCGGATGCAGATCCTAGCAAGTCACAGTCTCCCAGCTTAGGTCCATAAACTCCTAGTGCAGGCTATAATCTTCCAGCTGCAGGCCATAGTCTCCCAGCAGCAGGCCATAGTCACTCAGCTGCATGTTATTTGCTCTCAGCTGTAGGTCAGAGTCTCCTTGCTGTACGCCATAGTCTCCCAGCTGTAGATCCTAGCAAGTCACAGTCTCCCAGCTTTAGGCCATTGTCTCCCAGCTGCAGACCATAGTCTCCAAGCTTTAGGCTATAATCTCCTAGGTGCAAGCTATAGTCTCCCAGCTGCAGGCTATAGTCTTCCATATGTAAGCCATAGCCTCCTAGTTGAGGCCATAATATAGCAGCTGCTGACCATAGTTTCCCACCTGCCGCCCATAGTCTCCCAGCAGCAGACCTAAGTGTTCCAGCTATGGGCAATCGGTTCACAACTGCAGGTCTTTGTATCACAGCTAAAGGTCATAATCTACTAGTTGCAGGCCACAGTCTTCAAGCCAAAGGCCATTGATTCCCAGCTGCAAGCATAATCTTTCAGCTGCAGGCCTGACTCCCTAAACCGGACGCTATCGTCTCTTAGCTGCAGGTCATAGTTTCCCAGCTTCAAGCCATAGTGTCTCAGCTGGAGGCCATAGTCTCCCAGATGCAGGCCTCTGTCCGTCAGCTAAAGATAATCTCTCTGTTGCAGACCATAACAGGCCATTGTCTCCCAGCTTTAGGCCATAGTCACTCAGCTGTAGGTTATAGCTTTTCAGCTGTAGGTCATAGTCTCCCTGCTATAGGCCATAGTCTCCCAGCTGCAGATCCTAGCAAGTCACAGTGTCCCAGCTTTAGGCCATAGTCTCCCAGCTTTAGGTCATAATTTCCTAATTGCAGGCTATAGTCTCCTAGCTGCAGACCATAATCTGCCAGCTGCAAACCATATTCTCCCAGCTGCTGGCTATAGTCTCCTGGTTTTAGGCCAGAATCTACAAGCTATAGACCATATTTTTCACCTGCCGGCCACAGTCTCCCAGTAGCAGCCATAAGTAGCTTGAGGCCATCGGTTCACAACTGCAAGCCTTTGTATCACAGCTAAATGCCATAATTTGCCAGTTACATGCCATAGTCTCCAAGCTACAGGCCAATGATTCCCAGCTGCAAGCATGATCTCTAAGCTGCAGGCCTTACTCCCTCAAATGGACGCTATCGTTCCTTAGCTGCAGGCCATAATTTCCCAGATTCAAGCCATAGTCTTTCAGTTGGAGGCCATGGTCTCCCATATGAAGACCTTTGTCCGCCACCAAAAGATAATCTTTTCTCCTTTGCAGACGTTAACAGGCCGTTATCTCCCAGCTTTAGGTTATAGTCGCTCAGCTGCATGTTATAACCTCTCTGCTGCATGTCATAGTCTCCTTGCTGTAGGCCATAGTCTCAGCTGCAAACCTAGCAAGTCAGCCTCCCAGCTTTAGGCCATAATATCCAAGTTACAGGCTATAGTCTTCCAGCTGCAGGCCTTAGTCTCCCAGCTGCAGGCCATAATCGCTAAGCTGCATATTATAGCGTCTCAGCTGTAGGTCATAGTCTCCCTGCTGTAGGCCATTGTCTCCCAGCTGCAGTCCATAGTCTTTCATATGTAAGCCATAGCCTCATATTTGCATAATCTACCAGCTGCAGACAATAGTTTCCCACCTGCCGGCCATAGTCTCCCAGCAACAGACATAACTATCCCAGGTAAAGGCCATCGGTTCGCAGCTAGAGGCCCTTGTACCACAGCAAAATGCCATAATCTACCAGCTGCAGGTCATAGTCTCCAAACTACAGGCCATTGATTCCCAGCTGCAAGCATAATCTCTGAGCTGTAGGCCTTACTCCCTCAACTGGACGCTATCGTCTCTTAACTGCAGGCAATAGTTTCCCAAATTCAAGCCATAGTCTCGCAGTTGGAGGCCAAAGTCGCCCAGCTGCATGCCATAGTGTCTCAGCTAGAGGCCATAGTCTCCTAGATGCAGGCCTTTGTCCGTCAGCTAAAGATAATCTTCTCTCTATTGCAGATCTTAACATGCAATTGACTCCCAGCTTTAGGCCAGGTCGCTCAGCTGCATGTTATAGCCTCTCAGCTGTAGGTCATAGTCTCCCTGCTGTAGGCCATAGTCTCCCTTGATGGACATCCTAGCGAGTCACAATCTACCAGCATTAACCTATAGTCTCCACGCTTTAGCCCATAATCTCCTAGTTCCAGGCTAGTCTTCCAGCTGCAGGCCAAAGTCGATCAGCTGCATGTTATAGCCTTTCAGCTGCAAGTCATAGTCTCCTTGCTCTAGGCCATAGTCTCCCGGCTGCAGATCCTTGCAAGTCACAGTCTCCCAGCTTTAGGACATAGTCTCCCAGCTGAAGGCCATCGCCTCCCAGCTGCAGGCCATAGTCTCCCAGATGCAGGCCTTAGTGTGTCAGTTGCATGCCTTAGTCTCCCAGCTGCAAGCCATAATCTCCCATATGTAATCCATAGCCTCCAAGTTACAGGCCATAATCTACCAGCTGTAGACCATAGTTTCCCACCTGCCAGCAATAGTCTCCCAGATAGAGGCCATCGGTTATCAAGTGGAGGCTTTTGAATCACGACTAAAGGCCATTATCTAACATCTGCAAGCCATAGTCTCCGAGCAACAGGCCATCGATTCCCAGCTGCAAACATAATCTCTCAGCTGCAGGCCTTTCTCCCTCAACTGAACGTTATTGTCCCTTAGCTGCAGGCTATAGTTTCCCAGCTTCAGGCCATAGTCTCTCGGCTGGATTCCATTGTCGACCAGCTACAGGCCATAGTGTCTCAGCTGCAGGCCATAGTGTCTCAGCTGCAGGCCATAATCTCCCAGTTGAAGGCCTTTGTCCTTCAGGTAAAGATAATCTTCATTCTGTTGCAGATCTTAACAGGCCAGTGTGTCCCAACTTTAGGCCATAGTCGCTCAGCTGCATGTTATAGCCTTTCAGCTGTAGGTCATAGTCTCCCTGTTGTAGACCATAGTCTCCCAGCAGCAGATCCTACCAAGTCAGTTTCCCAGCTTTAAGCCACAGTCTCCCAGCTTTAGGCCATAATCTCCTAGTTGCAGGCTATAATCTTCCAGCTGCAGGCCATAGTTTCTCAGCAGCAAGCCATAGTCACTCAGCTGCATGTTATAGCCTTTCAGCTGTAGGGCATAGTCTCACTGCTGTAGGCCATAGTCTCCCAGCTGCAGATCCCAGCAAGTCACAGAGTCCCAGGTTTGGCCATTGTCTCCCAGCTTTAGGCCATAATCTCTTAGCTGCAGGCTTTAATCTTCCAGCTGCAGGCCATAGCCGCTCAGCTACATGTTATTGCCCCTTAGCTCTAGGTCATAGCCTTCCAACAGGCCATAGTCTCCCAGCTGCAGGCCATAGTTTCCCATATGTAAGCCATAACCTACTAGCTGCAGTCCATAATCTCTCAGCTGCAGATCATAGTTTCCCAACTTTCGGCCATAGTCTCGCATTAGCAGACCTAAGTCTCTGAGATAAGGGCCATCGGCTAACAACTGCAGGCCATTGTATCAGAGCTAAAGGCCAAAATCTAAATGCTGCAGGCCATGGTCTCCAAGCTACAGGCCATTGATTCCCAGCTGCAAGCATAATCTTTCAGCTGCAGGCCCGACTCCCTCAACTGGACGCAAATGTCTCTTAGCTGCAGGCCTTAATTTCCCAGCTTCAAGCCATAGTCTCTCAGGTGGAGGCTAAAGTCACCCAGCTGCAGACCATAGTGTTCCAGCTGCAGGCCATAGTCTTCCAGATGCAGGGATTTGTCCGTCAGCTAAAGATAATCTTGTCTCTGTAGCAGACCTTAACAGGCCATTGTGTACTAGCTTTAAGCCATAGTCGCTCACCTGCATGTTATAACCTCTCAGCTGTAGGCCATAGTCTCCTTGTTGAAGGCCATAGACTCCCAGCTGCAGATCCTAGAAAGTCATAGTCTCCCAACTTTAGGCCATAGTCTCCCAGCGGTAGGCCATAATATCATAGTGGCAGGCTATAGTCTTCCAGCTGCAGGCTATAGTCTCCCAACTGCAGGCAATAGTCTTCATACGTAAGCCATAGTCTCCTAGTTGTAGACCATAATCTACCAGCTGCAGACCATAGTTTCACACCTGCCTGCCATAGTTTCACAGCAGCAGACCTAAGTCTCCCAGCTAGAGGCCATCGGTTCAAAACTGCAGTCCTTTGTATCACAGCTAAAAGCCATAATCTACCTACTGAAGGCCATAGTCTCTAAGCTACAGGCCACTGATTCCCAGCTGCAAGTATAATTTTTCAACTGCAGGCCTTACTCCCTCAACTGGACGCAATCATCTCTTTGCTGCAGGCCATAGCTTCCTAACTTCAAGCCATAGCATCTCAGCTGGAGGCCATAGTCGCCCAGCCGCAGACCATAGTGTCTCAGCTGCAGGATATAGTCTCCCAGATGCAGGCCTTTGTCCACCAGCTAAAGATAATCATATATCTGTTGCAGACCTTCACAGTCCATTATCTCCCAGCTTTAGGCCATATTCGCTCAGCTGCATGTTATAGCCTCTCAGTTGTAGGTCATAGTCTCCCTGCTGTAGGCCATAATCTCCCAGATGCAGATCCTAGCAAGTCAGAGTCTCCCAGGTTTAGGCCATATTTTCCCAGCTTTAGGCAATGATCTTCTAGTTGTAGGCTATAGTCTCCCTGCTGTAGGCCATAGTCTCCCAGCTATAGATCTTTGCAAGTCAGAGTCTCCCAGCTTTAGGCCATAATCTCCCAGCTTTAGGCCATAATCTCCTATTTGAAGACTGTAGTCTCCCAGCTGCAGGCCATAGGTTCCCAGGTACAGGCCATAGTCTCCCAGCTTTAAGCCATAATCTCCTAGCTGCAGACTATAATCTCCCAGCGGCAGGCCATGGCTTCCCAGCTGTAGGCCATAGTCTCCCAACTGCAGGCCATAATCTCATAGTTGCAGGTTATAGTCTCCCAGCTGCAGGCTATAGCCTCCCAGCTGCAGGCCTTAGTATCCCATATGTAAGCCATAGCGTCCTAGTTGCAGGCCATAATCTACCAGCTTCAGACCATAGTATCCCACCTGCCGGCCATAGTCTTCCAGCAGCAGATCTAAGTCTCCCAGCTAGAGGCCATCGGTTCACAACAGCAGGTCTTTGTATCACAGCTAAAGGCCATAATCCACCAGCTGCAGATCATAGTCTCCAAGCGACAGGCCATTGATTCCTAGCTGCAAGCATAATCTCTCAGCTGCAGACCTTACTCCCTCAACTGGACGCTGTTGTCTCTTAGCTGCAAGCCATAGTTTTCCAGCTTCAAGTCATATCATCTAAGTTGGAGGCCAAAGTCTCCCAGTATTACGCCATGGTGTCTCAGCTGTAAGCCATAGTTTCCCCGATGGAGGCCTTTGTCCGTCAGCTAAAGATAATCTTCTCTCTGTTTCAGACCTTAACAGGTCATTGTGTCCCAGCTTCAAGCCATAGTCGCTCAGCTGCATTTTATAGCCTCTCAGCAGTAGGTCATAGTCTCCCTACTGTAGGCTATAGTCTCCCAGATGCGGATCTTAGCAAGTCACAGTCTCCCAGCTTTAGGCCATAGTCTCCCAACTTTAGGCCATAATCTCTTAGTTTCAGGCTATAGTCTTCCAGCTGCAGCCCATAGTCTTCCAACTGCAGGCCATAGTCGCTCAGCTGCATATCATAACCTCTCAGATGTAGGTCATAGTCTCCCTGCTGTAGGCCATAGTCTCCCAGCTGCAGATCCTAGCAAGTCAGAGTCTCCCAGCTTTAGGCCTTAGTGTCCCAACTGCAGGCCAGAGTCTCCCAACTTTAAGCCATAATCTCCTGGTTGCAGGCTAGAGTCTCCAAGCTGCAGGCTATAGTCTCCCAGCTGCACGCTATATTGTCCCCGCTGCAGGCCATAGTCTCCCATATGTAAGCCATAGCTTCTTAGTTGCAGACCATAATATGCCAGCTGCAGATCATAGTTTCCCACCTGCAGGTCGTAGTCTCCCAGCAACATATCTAAGTCTTCCAGCTAGAGGACATTGGTTCACAACTGCAGGTCATAGTCTCGAAGCATCAGGCCATTGATTCCCAGCTGTAAGCATAATCTCTCGGCTGCAGACCTTACTCCCTCAACTGGACGCTATCGTCTCTTAGCTGCAGGCCATACTCTCCCAGCTTCAAGCCATAGTCTCTTTGCTGTAGACTATAGTCGCCCAGCAGCAGGCAATAGTGTCTCAGCTGCAGGCTATAGTGTCCCAGATGCAGGCCTTGGTTAGTCAGCTAAAGATAATCGTCTCTCTGTTGCATACCTTAACAGGCTAATGTCTCCAAGCTATAGGCCATAGTCGCTCAGCTGCATGTTACAGCCTCTCAGCTGTAGGTCATATTATCCCTGTTGTAGGCCATAGTCTCCAATACGCAGATCCTAGCAAGTTAGAGACTCCAAGCTTTAGGCCATAGTGTCCCAGCTCTAGGCAATAATCTCCTAGTTACAGGCTATAGTCTTTTAGCTGCAGGCCATAGCGTCCCAGCTGCAGGCAATAGTCAATCAGCTGTAGGTCATGGTCTCCCTGCTATAGGCCATAGTCTCCCAGCTGCAGATCCTAGCAAGTCACAGTTTCCCAGCTGCAGGCCATAGTCTTTTATACGAAGGCATGGCCTACTAGTTGCAGGCCATAAACTACCAGCTGCAGAACATAGTTTCCCACCTGCCGGCAATAGTCTCCAAGCAGCAGACGTAAGTCTCCCAGGTAGAGGCCATCGTTTCACAATGGATGCCTTTGCATCACAGCTAAACGCCATGATATACCAGCTGCAGGCCATAGTCTCCAAGCTACAGGCCATTGATTCCCAGCTGCAAGCATAATCTCTCAGCTGCAGGCCTTACTCCCTCAAATGAACGCTATTGTCTTTTAGATGCAGGCCATAGTTTTCCATTTTCAAGCCATTGCCTCTCAGCTGGAGTCCATAGTCACCCAGCTGCATGCTATAGAGTCTCAGCTGCAGGCCATAGTCTCCCGGATGCAGGAATTTGTCTGTCAGCTAACTTTAATCTACTGTCTCTTGCAGACCTTAAGAGGCCATTGCCTCCCAGCTTTAGGCCATAGTCGCTCATCTGCATGTTATAACCTCTCAGCTGTGTATCATATTCACCCTGATGTAGGCCATAGCCTCCCAACTGCCAATCCTAGTAAGTCACAGTCTCCCCGTTTTAAGCCATAGTCTCCCATCTTTAGGCAATAATCTCCTAGTTACATGCTATAATCTTCCAGCTGCAGGCCATAGTGTCCCACCTGCAGGTCATAGTCCATCAGCTGCATGTTATAGCCTCTTAGCTATAGGTCATATTCTCACTGATGTAGGCCATAGTCTCCCAGCTTCAGATCCAAGGAAGTCACAGTCTCCCAGGTTTAGGCAATAGTCTCCCAGCTGCAGGCCATAGTCTCCCAGCGATAGGTCATAATCTCCTAGTTGCAGGCTATAGTCTCCCAGCGGCAGGTCATAGCCTTCCAGCTTCAGGCCATATTTTGACATATGCAAACCATAGCGTCCTAGTTGCAGGCCATAATCTACCAGCTGCGGACCATAGTTTCCCACCTGCCGGCGAAAGTCTTCCAGCAGCAGACCTAAGTCTCCCAGCTAGAGGCCATCGGTTCACAACTGCAGATCTTTGTATCACAGCTAAAGGCCATAATCTACCAGCTGCAGGCCATAGTCTCCAAGCTTCGGGCCATTGATTCCCAGCTGCAAACATAATCTCTCATCTGCAGGCCTTAATCCCTCAACTGGACGATATTGTCTCTTAGCTGCAGGCCATAGTTTCCCAGCTTCAAGCCATAGTATCTCTGCTGAAGGCCATAGTCGGCCAGCTACACGCTATAATGTCGCAGCTGCAGGCTGTAGTCTCCAAGATGCAGGCTTTTTTCTGTCAGATAAAGATAATCGTCTCTCTGTTGCAGACCTTAACAGGCCATTGTCTCCCAGCTTTAGGCCATAGTCGCTCTAGCTGTATGTTATTGCCTTTCAGCTGTAGGTCATAGTCTCCCTGCTGTAGGCAATTGTCTCTCAGATGCATATCTTAGCAAGTTACAGTATCCCAGCTTTAGACCATTGTCTCTCAGCTTTAGGCCATAATCTCCTAGCTGCAGGCTATTGTCTTCCAGCTGCAAGCCATAGTAGCTCAGCTGCATGTTATAGCCTCTCAGCTGTAGGTCATAGTCTCAATGCTGTAGGCCATAGTCTCCCAGCTGCAGGCCATAGTGTCCCATATATAATCCATGGCCTCCTAGTTGCACGCCATAATCTATCACCTGGAGACCATAGTTTCCCACCTGCCGGAAATAGTGTCCCAGCTGCAGACCTAAGTCTCCCAGCTAGAGGCCATCGGTTCACAAATGAAGGTCTTTGCAACACAGCTAAAGTTCATAATAAACCACCTCCAGGCCATAGCCTTCAAGCTATAGGC
>JAUUEC010833709.1:0-13232 GCA_032361885.1 Panulirus marginatus
CATTCTCCCTCCCCGTTATCTTCATACAGATTGCCTGCCGTCCCCTGTTTTATAGGCTATGCATATTTCCAGCTGTTGGCAATTTTACATATGAACATTCTCATAGGCAGTAGGTTGAGTATTTGCCCGTGCTTCTGTACATGCATGCATATGTATGTATGTATGTATGTATTTATATATCATAAATGCATATATGGATGTAGGCATGAGAGCTTGTTAACAATGTATCTCGAAATGTTTTAGCTTTTGTGCTGTGTGTTCCGTGTTTATCTGACTGTTCATATTTCCCGTGTGTGTGTGTGTGTGTGTCATTGCAATTTGTGAGCTACGGGGAGAGAGTTTTACACTCGTGTTGCCCCGTCTCTTCTTAACCTTGTATACATGTACCATGTTTTTACTCCTTTGCATAGATGTACACACGTACACACCCAAACCTAAGCTAGGGACCCATTTATCGACCAGCTCTGAGGGGGTGTAGGCCAACTACCTTACGCAGGATTCGAACCCATGCAGGTCCGACCCCGGGTTGGCCCGCGCTGACTGATGGTCAGCAACGATAACGTCTGCACACACCGAGGTCCGTGTGTGTGAGTGAGTGTGTGTGTGCAGTTACCCCTTTTCAATTTACGTGGAAGTAGTTTCCACACTGCGGGGCGCCATCTTTTAACCTTTCACTGTAATATGTCGAGTAATCTTCTCCAAGAATTCAGTTGATTAATTATGCAAAGCGAGGACCCCTCTTACGGGACACCTGCTGCTTGAAAGCAGCGCTGCGTTCAAGAGCCAGGAAAATTACGGACGACCATTGGAGTAAACAGCTGCTTGACGAGACTGTGCTCCTTTTCCGACCACTGACGATGACACAGCCTCGCCCAAGGTGACTTTTCACCCGCAGGGTGACCACATTGTAGACGGCAGTCCGGTAACACCTATCTTCGAGAACGGCTCTTCATGCACATTTCGGCATCATTTCCCATCAATACTGTGGTCTCGCATGAGCTCTGGAAGCGACATGACGGTAATATATTCCTGTTGAATTCAAATCGGCCTCTATTGTGAACATGAACTGGTCACCCTAAGCAGTTTGACCATGGTGTGCCCGGGAGTCGAACCCAGGCAATCGAGAACAACAGACGGATCATTGACTTACATGTCAACACTACACGTTCTGATATATGAAGTGGTGCCTTTATAACAGAAGACGATTCTTCCGACCTCGTCATGTGGTCAAAGAGATGGTCCATTTCAGAGGTGACATGACATTCTGCCCCGATAACCTAGCCTGGCCAGCAGTAGGTAGTGTACAGAGTTGGAGACGGGAGGGGAACCTGGTCGTTCCTGAATGGTTGGTATGCAAGGGAGAAGGTCCGTCGACTGAGAGCTATATTTCCCTTACAGGAGTCAGTTGAACGCTCGTGTTTCTTATATCGTTCCAGGAACTCTTCCAGGTTTCTCACGTCTTCTCCAAACAGTCAGAATGATCGGTGTTTTCAGATTACTGATCACAGCTTTACGGCTCTTAAGCGCAACGGTACGACCTTTGAACGCGACGGTACGACCTTTGAACACGACTGTACGACCTCTGAAGGCACAGTACGATCCTAGGGTACAGGGATGGTGACCTGATGCTGAACGATCCGGTCGGAGGTCGTTCCGCCATACTCAGTGCTCAAAAGTTGGAAGATACTATTTGAAGATTTTCTTCTTCCGGTAGGTGAGAGCGGTGACTGACACTGGTGGCTCAGAGTGAGACTCTTGATGTGAATGACCCTCTCTGTGTGCAGCGCTGGCCGCATTACCATCATGAACCCGTGAACCTATGGGCAGAGCACCTGTTCCCCCTCACCGTCCGAACATTGTGGGTCTACCGACCCCAGACCCTTGCTTCGATGTTCAGTTCCTCATCGGTATTTTCAGTTTCGAGCCAAATAAATCACTCATGGAAACGGTTTTAAGTACCAAGAACGACTTGAGTTTTGTCATAAGAAAGACTAGAAAAACGGTCAACAGAGACACCACGGAACGGTGGTCCTCACCGTCGTTGATTTACCGTTGGCTTGGCACAGTGTGTGGTTGATAGTATTGTACATGGGAGGGACAGATAACAGAAGACCTGTTGGTTTATGACATGGTTATGTGCTGGAGGAGAGTGATAGGATCCTGTCGTTGTAATCCACACAAGAAGGCACAGGATAGTATAGTAGAAGGCTTCTCCCACCCACCACTCACTCTGACACATCAATAGGCAGGAAATTAGCTACGGCAAAGCGCCATGCTCCATACAATTGGTATACTAGCATGGAAATTTCATAGGAACTAATAAGTAAAAAAAGAGAACGCTTTTAGATCTAGTTACAACCGGAAGACATTCGGGGAGGCTGCATTTCGGCCTCTAATGTGAAAAGAAAGATGAGGTTTAAACACGTACATATACTGTTATTTTTGAACAGGCTTATTTGCTAATAATTTCATTATGATAACTGCTTAGCAAAACTGTGAATGTGTTTACGCCTACTGCTTAAGAACATCAGGTGATTGTTTGTGTCAGTGAGGATGAAATGGGAGGAAATATTATACCGTCAAGAATTCAAATCGAAATCTGTTCAACAGTGTATGAAGCCACATGTTGGGGTCTGTTAATTAAAGGACTTTGTAAGGTCAGAACAGTCCCATGACACTGCTGCTGCTACCACTACTGCCACTGTTTTCTTAAGCGAGTAGAGATCTGTGAGTGAGTTTGAAAGACGACTCCTGTGAGTGGAGGTACCGTTTAGAGGCGTCCCTATACGTGCTCACAGAGAAAAAGGAAAAGATGCTGGCGATGGCTTTCTCTGTGTTTTCCACAGCCATGCCTTCCTCCACAAAGAAGATAATGTCCTTCACCCGTGGCAGGACACCAGACCACCACTCAATGAGGACCTGTAAAAAAATTGTCAGTCCTGCAAAAATTCGTGAGTCCAGCTTTCATTCTCGAACGTAATTGAATGACAATTCTTTTTTTCACGTTATAATTTAATTCTCGTACATATTTCACTTTGAGATTACGTAATAGATCCGTATGAATATTTTACAGTCGGCTGATAGTATAGATGGGCGGGCGGCGCAGTCATCAGAATATCAAAGCTTTTGTTCGCCAGAGGATCATTGACTGTCCAAATGAACGTGTATCCATTTGACTCTATTGGGAAATACCTAGAAAGTCATCAATTTCCCCCCATAATTTTCACAAGCGAATTGACGCAAATTAAAATGTTCGAAAATGGATCAGATCAGTTGGCACGCTGTGAAGAGAACAGTTGTCCACCGTTCACTAGTGAATATAGATTCCATTTATACGTAAGGGTTTTAAAGTTGAGCCATTGGAATCGCTGTGACCAGCGATATTTATGGTCGTGGGTGAAAAATAACGTTAGTAAACACCTCAGTGTGAGGAACAGACGCGACTGAGGCGGACTTACATATGTCTCTCGATATTTTCCCATCCGCTAATGACCTCATAAAGACGCCAGAAGTCATTACTTTGTGATTATTTCATTGGATTTCTAAGAAAGATTGCACGTCATCGTAAAAAAGTATAATTAGAATAATTCTTACCGCCTCAGAAGGCATAATATTTTCTCCGTTTTCTTTTAATTCTTGCCGTCTCAGAGGGCATAACATTTTTCCGTTTTCTTTTAACTTACCGTTTCAGAGGCCATAATATTTGTCTCCGTTTTCTTTCATTCTTACCGTCTCAGAGGGCATATAATTTTTCCTCTTTTTTCTTTAATCCCGAAGTTTCAGTGTGTTTAATTAGCACCATCAGAGCACAGTGCTCCTCCAGTGTTGGACCTGCTGGTCGTACTAAGGACATTGAAAATACCGACAGAGGAACCAGAGATACGACCATAAAATGAGGGAACTGTGTGAGGAAGTGGTTGTTAACCAGATGGACAAAACTGGACAAAAGGGAGCAAACGAAAATATGAAAGCAATGACCAAGGAAATGTTCTCCTCAACTGCTTCCGACAACTTCTTCTTCAGGAGGATAATACTCGATAGTCTCCCGCAGAAGGCGCTGTCGAAACTGGTGGATATGATTACATTCCCGGCTCTTAATTACAGTTTTCATTTGCCACCCTCTTTTCCCAACTGGACATATGATTAATAATAGGGCCTGGTGCACCTAGCTGCCGTAATCTGTGTAATTCATTTCATATTAAAATTGTGTAAGGGTTTAGGGAAATTGGTATTCTGTCATGGACGTAACGGATGGGTGATTAAGCTGAGGATCATTAATGAATTTGGTCGCCAGGACGAACAAGGACTTCAAGGGAACTAGATTTCGAGGTACAATTTGCTGTCGTCGTGAAGGCGTGCTCAAGTGACCCACCATAAGGAGCTGCCTTCAAAAGAAAGAGAAGGATGAGGATGATGATGGCGCAGGTGCTTGTCATGGCTACGTGCGCCCTTGTCCATGCATAAATTCGAGCTGCTCATCGTAAAAGCGGGGCATAACCCACCCAGTCTGGGCTTGAGAGCCAGTAGGCTCTGGGTAAGAGTACGCAAGTGTGACATTTTTATGAAAACTGGTGTTGGGTTACCCGCCCTTTATCCCGCTTGTTTAAAGTGCCAAGGTAGTTGATCCTTCTTCTCCTTAGCTCTTTGCCGAGATCAGTTTAACATCACCAGTCGTGGCCAGTGTTGTGGAGATGAGGTCAAGTGATGATGGGGTTAAGATGTTTAACCCTAATCCTCACGTTCTCAGACGCGACGCACAGCCTGTCTCTCTCCTCTTGAGACACAATTCTTACTGTGTCGAAGTCATCTTCGATCGCTGGGAATACAGTACCGAATATCAGTGTGATATCCATCTACTATGTGATATAAAAACGGACTTACGAATTTCTCATAACATAATCAACTTCAGTTCCATTTGCTGTCCTTGCAGCCTCACACGTTCTGAGCTACGTGCAGTAATGCCAACAACGCACCGCATATATTACGCCAGCATTTGGTCATTCGCTTTACACGCTTGATTCGCCTAGTGAGATAAAGACTCCATTCTCCACAGTGCTTCCCACTAGAGTCAAAAACTAAGTCTCCTGGCAAAGGTCCATTGCATAGGGTATTCTTTGAATTCGTGGTTGCTGATCTTAAACCTCTGCTGTATTACATTAATCATATTCATTTTGTAAATACACCGTTATACGTTATTCAGTTCATTGGAAAATACGTATTCAGTCATTTAAGTGTGAAACTCTGCTTGAAAATTGCTCATGTTTTAGATAATCTGAGTGATTTGAAAAATAAAGATAAAGAAATTAGATATGAACAATACTGCTGAGAGACTGACCTTTGAAGATGGGCTTTGTGATCCCAAGACGATGGGATCAGTAAAGACAGACCAGATTTTATTTCAATGTACGTCTTACATTTGTTCTTTGCTCCTTCCAGTTAGGTATTCTTTCGTTCAGCGAAGGAGCCCATCCCTTATTCGTGCCAGTAGAACTAGCTTTTTAATGTCTCCAGTGAGGAGTAGTGTCAAAGGCTTTCTGTCAGTCCAGGAAGAGACAGTCTACAGTAGTGTCAAAGGCTTTCTGTCAGTCCAGGAGGAGACAGTCTACTCATCCCTCTCTTTGATCTAAGATGGAGCTTAGCCTGTCTTAGAATTCTAGAAGATTGGTTATGCATGACCTTCTTTACATTAAAAGGATGTTTCCTTTCAATTAGAAAATTTCTCCTTTACAGTTAGTCATTCAATTGCCTTTGATTATCTTTTCCATTTTCTTTTTTGACAACCACATTTGTTAGTGAGTCTGGCCTGTATCATAGTGCAGTCTCCCGATTCCATTTCATAGATATAAGCACAGGATTCCCTGTTCCCTTCCTTTCCTTTATGAATATTATTGAAAGCTATATTCCTCTCTCCATTCTTCAGGAACAGCATTTCAAAAAGTCCTCGTCAATACTGACGCTTTCTGATGTACTGATTTGCACCTATTAACCCGCTCTACAGAAATGGGGTGTTAAAGTAGAGGGCGTAACGGATTACTATTATTCATGTCTGTGTTACTTTAAACATGTTTTTCTCAGGCGTTACCGGACTTTCACGTGCTTGTGGTCACGTCGCGAGCGAAAAGCCACCTTCGGCGAGGCTGTAACATCGAGGTACAAACTCGTCGAAGAACTTCTTACTCCAAATGGGTCCATCCTTTCCCTGCTACTGCTTTCAGCGCAATCTTGGAGTGCAGAATCCCTTCGAGAAGGGTTATTCAGGGTTTATGATATCAAAATAATATTATATGGATAATCCGTGGAATTATTCTGGCTGATATCCGGGAAACTTGTTGACAATTATGACTGTAGCAGTATCAATAATGACAAGAGAATCCTGCCGAGAAATGTAATATATCATTAAGTAGAGAAATATTCTCCAGAAAATATCGTTCAAACCGTTATTTCTGGAGAAAAGCGAATGTAGGGGCAACAAAAGAGGGTACAGCTTGGACCGGGTGTGTCCCTCGGACCGTGAGACTCGAGGCGTGACCCAGGACTTATGCCCTGCGACTGTACAGTGCGTTAGTTTCACAGTCGTGTATTCACATTCGCTCTAATGGCCTCACACTGAGTTTCACTTTCGCGGCCTTATTGCATTACATTCATGTGTGCTTTTCAGGAAACTCATCTCACAATACAGATGTGGCCATGAACCTTAATGTTCCAGCAATAAATCTTGGCTAACAAGGCTCACGGCAAAGATAATTAGGAAGCGAAAGTCTCCAAAATATTTGCGTGGCGAGAGCGTAAGAATTCTTGAAGTAAAACCCCTCGCTAGTTTTTCCCCTCTCGTTCCGTCGCTGAAGATTGTAACGCCTCCATTTATACCTGTTGAGTTCCTGGGATATGTTCCTTGCCGTGTGAATGTATTGTAGCCCAAAATTTGTGAAGTGGCATTCCTAGGTTGTAAAAGTCAGCTGATGTTTTATTTCCCATTTCACTGTAAACAAACAACAGTGATGCTCCTCCAGCTGGGTTGGTGATTATTCTGAGTATGTCGTATTACCCTTGAATGATGCACCATTAGCCTGACACGGTTTTAATGGGCAGGGTTTTTTTTATAAGCTCGTGTTATTCTATTAGACTTTCGGAGAGTTATTATGCTTACTTTACGGGATGAATGTTTTATGATATTGACCTCTGCGTAGAGAGGAAAATGTTCAAACGTTCGTTCCATAATACCTATGTATTTAACTTTTCGCATTTTTTTTTGTAGTGTTTGATTTTGTCATTTTTTCATCTCTCCCTCATACAGCCTCTCAACAACCATACCCCCTCACACTTTCCTAAACTTATATATCCAGTCCAGTGTGATGAAGAAAGCAAATACTTCCACACTGTCAGAGTTTTGTGCACGCGAAGCTGACTCGTCAAACGAAATTCACCATTAACACCTCCGCTATCACCCAAAGAAATCAAAAAAGAGAGATTAATAGGAGTGTTCCGGGACCTCTTTCCCGAATGGTTCCTGGAGGTAATCCAAGACCGCTTTTCCAGGAGCTGCTGCACTCCAAGACTCCGCTACTTCCAGGAGCGGGGAAAGGTGGAATGCTTTAGTCATAAGTTCTTTGATGACTCTTTACTCCTAATGAAGGGAATAGTCAGTTTTTGGTGCGTGGCTGTATCATTACGAGCTCAGAGTCGTCAAAGATCTTCTCACTTCAAATGAGTCATGAGTTCACACGAGAGAGACAGACAACAGAAAGAAAATTTAACTTGACAAGAAAATGTATTTCCGCTCAGCAATTTTTTTAAGCTATCACCGACTCCCCGCTGCTGCATATTAGCCTTCTACTGTCCCCGTTACCACTGTCGTTTATACAGTCTATTTCTGGCATTTTTGTCAGCGTATACCTGAATTCATGATGCATTTGTCTAAACGATTTTTGAAGGTATATATATTCTTAGCATTCACTACGTCTGACGGTAACTTATTCCAGTGCTGAATTCACCTATAGAAAAAGAAGCTTTTTCCCACGTCCGTACTACAACTTTTAGCATTGAGTCTATATATCCCTGGAAGTATCGCAGCCCTGGGCTGGAGGAGCCTTCAGAAGGAGTTCCCGGGTAACACCAGGAACTCGATTGGTCCTGAAGTAAATATAGAAAATATCGTACATAACTCTCCTCACCGCTATACTCACGGCCGCTATACTCGCGACATGGAGGAACACACCTGAGCTGAGTGAGGGTCCCGTCAGGATGTGGCGGCGTTGGCCCAGTCAGATATCACAGGGTTATCGTCAACGGTCAGGGGAAACTGGATGCCTTAGTGGAAATTATTTAAAGGGCGGCCAACGGGCAGAGTGGGTGAATCCCTGTCCTACAGGGATAACTGCGATTTGATACATCCATTAACAAGACTGGGCTGTCGCACCCACGGCTACCACGCGCCATGAGTTCATTCCCCTAAAGCCATTCCGTTTTCTGTTCCCAAAATCAGGACGTCCGTCGGGAGGGAGATGTTTATCTAGTTGGTGACGTCCCAGCAGTTACAAGGGAATTCCTTGTACACTTTGTCTTGGATCCTCTTGGAGTTTCGCAGTCGTCAACTCACCCGGAGATCAATCACTTCCAGGAGTCGTGGTTGCTCCGCCAACCTTTCCCTACGAAGTTTAAAGAACCAGGAACTCTTCTTGTGGTCATGGTTGCTCAGCGGACCATCCCTGCAGTTGCTGTGGATCGAGAGGTTCTCTCTCTCTCAGGTCCCGATTGCTTCAATAGTCAGTTCTCCTCCATCTGGGGGCCGTGCCGCCCGTTGTATTCTCACCGGTGCTTCTCACTCGGGTTCCTCATTGCCTGATGGCGCTCGCAATGCACCTAGATGGGCCTCGCCTCTCTAGCAGTGTGTAGAGAGTAAACGAGTTTCTATTTTCCTCGACACCGGCTGCCCAGATAATATCATCAAGGAAACCACTTCCCGTGAACTGGACCTTAATCTTGATGCAACTCGTGATGATTTCAGTGATATTAATGGCTGGCGGTAGCGCTCCCAATTTGACTATTTTGGGAGTGAGTGGTCACCAGTTTCCGTTGAAGGAGTCATTTCTATAGTTACTCGAGTTTGAGTTATGTCTCGTCTTTATCTTCTGGGTGACCGACCTACCTTGTTTTCGGTTCATAGGAGTAAATGAAAAAAAAAAAAACGTCAAACATCTTTGTTGCACAAGTGCTTACAACCTTCCTCGGTATAAAGCACAACAGTGAACCGAGTGAAGGAAACTGTATATAGATTGAGACAGACTCATTTTCATTGAAGAAAAAAAAGATATTGATTCTCTTCAGAACGAGCTGTTTACCTTCGGTCAGCCAAATATTCACTTCCATTCCTATTTTGGTTTCAGGTGTAGTGGAGTGAAAAGGGGCGATTGGGATTCGCTCGTGTGTCTTGCTGATACATACTTTAACACACATGTGGGTAGGTTAGTGAGGCAGACACAGGCCATAGGTACGGGTGAAGAGGATGTCTGGTCATCTGGCTAAGGGTGGGAACCCTGCAGGCTTCATGCTGTGGAGACCGACCCCATGGACCTGATTTGGGGATAGAGCGTTGCCTGCCAAATCCGCACAAATTTCTGTCTCTATTACATACGTCGTGATTACTGTGTATTGATTGGGTTGCAAGTATATTGGTTATAGTTTGACTGGAGTAAATTCTCGAAAATCCTGTTGCAAAGAAAGTTGTTAGATATGCCAATGGTTGCGACAGACATCTCTCCTCGGAGCAGAAGATGGTATGTAATACTTCCTTCCTCTCTCGTGGAGGTATTTCTTCGTGAGACAGAGCTCTCCTGTACAACAAACTTGTGCGTCTACTGAGGTCTTGGTGGCGTGAGGCAGATGGCACCCAATGCGGCCCATGCCATCACCACCATCTCCGCCACACACTCATTCACTCTCACCTCTCACCAAGCTCACAGTCTTACCCACCCGCCCGGTTGCACTCGACGCACCAGCGAACAATTGTGATGTCTGATCTCTGCACACGTTAACACACATCACAGGACCCCAGACCTCGGGGTCGATCGATGTCCCGCAGGAAAGTTGGTGTGCTTGTTTTGTCTCGCTAAGGCGGTGCATGGCACCTGCTCATTTGATTATATCCATTACCGCTTATTTCAATATGTGATTGGTCGATAAAACCAAGCAATAGATAACAAGAGAACAAGCAGTAGTGAGAATGCATTTGACGAGATATTCCCTGCGTGTCGTAGAAGGCGACTAAGAGGGGCGGGAGCGGGTGGCTGGAAATCCTTCCTTCCTGTATTACTTTCCAAAAGAAGGAACAGGGCAAGAAACAAAGTGAGAAATTTTCCACCTAAGGCTCTGTCATCTGTTCTTTACACTACCTCACTCACGCGGGAATGTATAAAGAAAATAATGGAAAATAGAGGTGCATGTGATGGCATTTAGATTCGAGACATCTCTCTCTCTCTCTCTCTCTCTCTCTCTCTCTCTCTCTCTCTCTCTCTCTCTCTCTCCAAAGCCTTCAGTTGCGGATGAAAGTCCCGATCAAATCGACCTGAAATGAATAATAAAAAGGTCCAAACGAGACTGAAAAGTAAGGAGGTTAGAGAAGCAGGTCATCGAATACTCCTGAGAGATACGGAGAACCTGCTCCACAGAAAGGGGCAGATTTGTAGCAGTTAGGAAATTCATAAGACAGATTTCCCGCGAAAAATAGAAGAGAGATACTATATACCAATGACTCAACGTTGACTACCCATTGGCTATACGTTAACCAATGTGATACACTGGCTCTCCCAGCTTTGCGTGTTCTGGATAATGACGGGTTCACACTAGCAACCGGATTCTGGATGCAAAACCTAAAGAAGAGAGAGAAAGAGAACAGACAATGGAACGTTGAGCAAATTGGTGAGATTTTGAGCTCTGAGTAGATTAACGATAAGTAGGAGTGCTATGAACTCGAATCTTTTTGAGTTCGTATGTAGAGTGAGAACTTCCCCAGACCTGAGAGCAGACTGCTACTCCGTAAGAGGGCACGTCAGTCTTTTATATGATCGAAGCAGCTGTTCAGAAGAGGAAATGTTTCGATGTCTGAGCGGGACTCCAAGTTTTAGTGAAAAGCATTCACTGTATGCATGAATAACGCGTCAGGATTACACAACACAAATTTTGGAATTTTCGTGAATCGCTCGGTAAATAAGGACCCACTGTCTATTGACGTCTTTCACGATTTATCCTTAAACACGACTCTCGACGTTTCCGTCGCAGTTTCATCAAGGGAAGGAAAACGTAAACAGTACAGAGCGCCTCTGGTGGCCACCACTGATATTACGTCTCAGGTTTGACCGACCTGAGGATTCGAATCAGCACGGACCGACCCCAGCAGCGAGCATGTATGTGCATGCACATGAGAGCAAAGACATGGTGCACATAGGTACAAGGATAAGAGATGGTGGCAACACGAGTGCAAAAACTCTCCCTCCGCTCGTAACACATAAACAGTAATCACTCTAACTTAAAAAAGTTGGTGGCAAGATAAGCTCGCTTTCCCTTCGTTACAATCCGGAAGCCTTATAAACAACTTCATCACCTGCGTAACCCAAGTTAGACTCTCACCGTAAATTTTTTTCTTTCTTCTACTGTAAGATTATAGACTCTCGGCATATACCAGCAGTTGTTATAAGCGAGAGCCAAGTATGAACACTGCCTGAGGAGACGGAGCCTTGTGCCGGGCGGCGTATGTGGACATCACTCCGTTTAATCCTCGAGTCAACAGAGAATTTGCATCTCCATCTGCGGCGTGTTTACCCAGGAGGAGGCGAGGCACCCGTGTGGCGTAGCGACCGGAGCGCGTGGAGCCACGCACAACACACGTGCTTATCCACTCCTCCTGGACGGCCTCTTGTAGACGCTGCAACTCCGGGATCAGATGCGTTTGTGTTGACTGTTGACTGCATCTGGAAAATGTATTGTCTCAGTCAAGCAGCGTATAAATGGGGATGAAAGGATGTTCCAACATATATATATCAAGTATAATAATTGAAATAAAATAAATATTTTTTCTTTTTTACATATTTGCCATTTCCCACATTAGCGAGGTAGCGTAAAGAACAGAGGACTCAGTCTTAGAGGGAAAATCCTCACTTGGCCCCCTTCTCTGTTCCCTCTTTTGGGAAAGTAAAAACAGGAGGGGAGGATATCCAGCCCCCCGTTTATATATACATTTGTTGTGTTATTATGGTACAATCTTTTAACCATTCTCTCCTCCTTTCTACTCACTCCACAGTTCACTCCCTTGTCGTCTCAGAGACTCTAGATCTCTTACACACTTCTTCGCTTATCAGTCTGCCCATAATAGTTCCTCCTGTGACATTTCTAAAGTAAAACCCACCAACATTGCTCGTACCTTAGACGCTCCGCCTCTTACCATTTCCACTAACTCACTATCTTACGTTCAAGTTGCGAGAATTACTTTGTTTCGAAAGCCTTTTTTTTTTCTACCCCTTCAAAACTCAGATTCCTGCCTCAAATGACACTTCTCATTATCCCTATTGCTCTTCTTTCCAGCAGTTTTCTGTTTTTCTATAACATCCACTTCCATGGTGCCATATTGCTTCTAGATATTTAAATTTTCCTCCTTCCTCCAACACCTCTATTTATTTTCATTTTGCCATTGAATTTACCGATCTCTTATTTTCTTATTTTTCATTTTGTCATATTCTTCTTTCGAAAACCCATCACCTTCCTTTCCCCCTGCATCCACTTTCGGCTTTCAAATTCTTCACCATTTTCTGCAACTCTTGTTCGCTTTCCGCATCATCACCATAAAAGCATGCTGGCAACCCTCCAAACTTACCCGTTTAATATTAATTCAGTTCTTTCATAGTGTTTTACCACTTTCATCTCCGTCATCACACTTATCCATACACACACAGATAAACCACAAATACATCACGCACCACTGTCCAACGCCCACACCCATCTGAAAATTTTATCTTTCTTCTCCATTTATCCTTAAACTTCGTTTCATGTTTTTATAGAACATCGGTACAGTTCCCGACAACTCACCTCCCACGCCAGAAATTCCCAGCGTCTCCCACAATGCCCTCCTGTCCACTCAATCAATATGCCACTGGTTATAAGAGAGTTTCGGCGTAAGTGGCTAGGGTGTGGCATCGGGGTCTCATCTCTAAAATCCCCTCTTTTGGCTTCCCTCCCTCACTTTG
>JAUUEC010834806.1:0-13131 GCA_032361885.1 Panulirus marginatus
GTGTGTGTGTGTGTGTGTGTGTGTGTGTGTGTGTGTGTGTGTGTGTGTGTGTATGTGTGTGTGTGTGTGTGTGTGTGGGTAAGGAGTTTGTTGGCAAAGGATTACTTACATGACATTTTCCGTCTGTGTAAAAAACTGGTGATAAAAGGCGGACTCTGTGGAATGCAAAGTGAAGCGCCTGACGAGTCCATTTCCAAAGTAAATGTTATGTTCAGTTTCTGAGTGGCTTGAGTCTCGCCTTGTAGTGTGAACAGTCTACAGTAAACTTGATGTATCCAACGCTGAGGAAAGACAGAGACGATGTCGCAGTGTTGGCCCCAACCACAACTAGTCGACCTAAAACAATAAACCCGTGGCTCATGACAGGTCATGACAGCTGGCCCGCATGACCGCCTGAATGGTGATATGCCATGACGCTGTTGGTAGAGAAAAAAACATTGAGACTAATTTTCAAATTTTATGATTTTTAATCAAGTTTGGTTTAGTTTGTCTTGAGATATTTTTTTCTTCACGTTCCGTCTGTATTCTCCTGAATTTTTGGTCTACCGTTTCCTGAAGACTTCAGGGTTATAGCACTCCACTTAAAAATGGATTTTTACTCTCAAAATTCCATCGTTTTTTTCTGTTCCAACAGCGTTTTCCTCTTTCATGTTGTTCTGGCATTAAATTTTTCTTTGCATTTTCGTTAAACGAAAATGGGAAACAAAATCACCCGCTGCTATTTTGTCGTCTGTTAAGCGACCTGTATTTGCTGACAGTGGCTGGCTATCCCCTAGTGTCAGCGCCGCACCGAGCACCAACCAGCTGACAGTGGCTGACTATCTCCTTGTGTCAGCGCCCCACCAAGCACAGACAAGCTGACAGTGGCTCGCCATCACCGACCCCATATCTCACAACCATCTCCCTCACAAAACCTTGGTCTCACCTGAGGATATGTGCAATACATGCATACCCACTCGACACCAACTCACAAAAGCTTTTCCCTTCCCATAATAAACTCTTTTGCGAATAGACGTGTCGAATATCATAATAAATTGCCCATTCATAAATAATTACATAACGTAAATGCCTTTACCTCTATGCACACTTATTACCGTAAAGAATAACTAAGTTTGAGTCCATATTTTTGTCTTATGAGTAGGAACATTTTAAGACCGACGTGCCACTCTGTATATATGAGCAAGGGTTCATGGGATGATTTTATTATGCAAAGCCAAGCGGGGAAAAATCTTGGTCACCATGGAAACGTCATTTCAATCAGAATTCTATGAATTTTCTATCACTTTTCAGCAGTACTCTATTCTTATCCTGGCTCATTTAGCTATGCTGTGACGTTGGTACTGAACCCGGATTTTGGTATATGTAATAAGTGAGGTTAATGATAAATTTGTTTTTAACTTGGTTTAAGATAAGACACATGAAATGAAATAAGTTTACGAGATTTTCTTTTGTCTTTGGGAACGATAAAGACACTTTGGTGAGGCTATTTTTTAAAGGGCTTCTATAATAAAAAATTCTTAATTGATGTACTGGAGCAGTGTTTTTGTATCTGGCACTGTCGATGTTTCCTTTGACATGCTTCAGAGAGTCTCTGTTCAACGACTTTATCATATATTAGCAGTGTCTTTGGTATAATCAACAGACCTGTGACGCGAGAAGAAACTCTCCTGAGTTTGCTTCGGACTTCCAAGCCTTCAGTAAGGGTTTGCAAGTCTGAAGACGGATGTACTCGACGTGGTCATCAACGTATGTTCAAATACCAATTCAGTCCAGTCGGAACAAGACTGTGTGTTCTTTTTTCCCCCTGTTGCTAAATACGATCGTTGTAACGTTAAAATCTCCTTTGCGACACCTTTGTGGCACCTTACTTCAAGTGCATTTACGTCATAAGGATTAAGCTTTCCAGGAAGCTTATCATCTCAAAGCTCAATGGCTTGAACAAATGCGTTCAGACCAAAGGCGAATTAGGTGATCTGATCCTCCAGAGAGCAGACGTTTTGAAAACTCTTTGAAGCCACGGAACCCTCTCAGTCTCTCACGAAATAACCCACAAGTCCTCCATCCCCTTAAGCTTTTCTCGTAACCCAGTTTGAAAACCTGTGCTTTAGAAGTTGTCTTGATTACAAGGGAAACAACCTGTCCATATAAGACCTAATTGGTACATACTGGAAGAGGAATTTTTATCATCTTTATGTCGTTGGCTCTAGTTTGGGATAAAAGTACTCGTCGTGGTCAGGTAAATGAGAGAAAAAAAGGTCTAAAAGTCAGAAAAGTGAAAACAGAGGAGGAAAAGTAGTCTAAGACCTTTGGAGAAGGCGGAAGACTTCCTTCAAATAGGGTCAGGTCGTAACTGTTTAGAAAGACATGAGAAGGTAAAGAGTTCCAAAGCTTAGCAGTAGAGGAAAAGAAATAATCACAACGGTTAAATCAATGTGTTACCAATGGCCATTTACCTATCTGATGCTGTGTTTTACAGAGTATTATGTGGTCTAGCTAACGGTCTGGGGTCACACAAGCAGCCAGTTCTCCGGAGACTCGGTATTCCTCTTGGCTTCATCTTCATAAAGTGTCCGTGTTACTCTGTGATCTTGTACATATCTCTCGCCAAGTTTACTGGCAAAGGAACCTTTCTAATGTTTGTAAAACTCCGAAAATCCTTTGTCAAAGGTCTGTATTTTGCCACCATCGTCCTTAGAAACATAGAGCACAATAGCTTTCTTTTCTAACTTTAAGAGATAATACAAACTGACCAGTCGATGGAGAAGGACCATCTCTCTTCAGTTTGGTCTCTACAGAACCTTTCCTCCTCCTCCTCATCCTCCTCCTCCTCTCTCTCTCTCTCTGTCTCTCTCTCTCTCTCTCTCTTTCTCTCTCTCACTATATCATCTATTTTCCGTGGCTCTTTGCCCCTGTTTCCCCGCTGATCGTGTCGGGGCGCCGTTAAGTGAGCATGAGACAAGTTACTGCTGCCGATGGAGACACTTATGAGGTCATGGAAGGCGATGGGTAAACCCGTGCAAGGGGAAGCTGAACATTTTATATATGTTCTTTCATACAGAGAGAATCTTAAATCCTCTCTGGTATATGCGTAAAAGTCGGTGCATTTTATGACACAGACTGAAAGTCCCTCGTATCTTTTCCCATCGGCTGGAGTTACTTCAAGAATAACTTTCTCAAGAGTAAATCCAATCGTATGCCAGGTTAGTGTGGGCGTTCTATATGTTGTAGAATGGAGTCGAAGATCCAGTCGTAAAAATTCTGCTGCATAGCGACTCCCGTTTGGTTCGTTGCAACATCATCTTTAAGGCCAGACCACCTCGCTCGGACCATGAGGTCTGTGTGGCCTGTGTATCTATGTAAACTCTCACTGGCCAGGTGTAGGGAAAGTCATGGTTACACATATAATCCCTCATCCACTACCTGGACGAGCCAGATGTGTGGTAAGCCCTGTTATATATTCTTATCATTCGGTGATGCACCAACTACCGTGTGTGGTGAGGTGTGTTTGGTGACAGTACCGCCCTCATTGTCCCAAAAATGAATAGATAGTTATTTGCATTTTGGTGACTAGTGACAAGGAGGAGGTACTGTGTGGTGAAGTCGATAATCTAAGTCTATTTCCGTGATCACCACGCATCCAGGTGATTGTCTTTTCATATTTGGCTTGGTGAATTACGCTGCCCATCCTCGCCACCAAACACTTAGCTTTTCAACACATCCCATGTGATTCAATGATCTAAGAATAACGCAAAGTAAACGTCTGTACACCGAGTTTAAAAAAGTTCAAGAAGGCTTTATTGAACGTGCTGAGGAGAACAGAGGTGATCTCTTCTGGTAACAATCACTTTGTACTTAGTTTCCAGACGTATAGATCAACCAGTTACCATACTAATGCTTGACACTATTGCTCGAGGTCATCGATCGGTCAGTTAAGAGTGACAGAGGCCAGGAAAAACAGCACCATTCCATCAATACGCACGGCAAACTAAGGTACAATGCGTTGAGGAATAATCGATTTGTACATAGTTTAATAATACCCTAACGAGGTAGTCACCATTTAGATACCTGCTGCTACTGATGAAGGATATTCAGGAGCGGAGAAAGGGGCCAGGATACGATAGGATTTCAACAATACATATACGGTAAGCTTGTTAAGATCTTCACCCCTGCGAGACGATAGGTGACATTATGGGGAGGGCTGGATGTAGGATCTATTAGTCTTGAAGGAGCAGCAGCATGACTGGAGGTGTTTGTGAATGACTGGATCAATAGGAAGTTCTAGTCACCTAGACACAGACACACTCACACACACACACACACACACACACACACACACACACACACACACACACACAATGATCACATGAGGCGAGGGAGAGAGACCGAAAAGAAAAATTGACATCCGGAGCAGAATTCTGGAAATCACAATAACTTCGGAAAACTCTACTGGAAAAATCGCCCCGGATTTGAAACAAGGAACAATTCGTCTTTATTCTGCAAAAGGAAAGGAACTTTCGATTTATTTTTTCCTATTGCTATAACGAAAGATTTTTCGATAAGTGTCTGTTACTGTGTTAATGATCTCGTGAGAGACGCAGTGTCTAGATTAGTCAACATTTTATCGGTCCTTCCGGCGTGCCGATGTTGGGTCGTGTAAAGAACGAGGAGACTTTTGTCAGTTCTCTCAGACTGGTTTGTTTACTTTATTAATACACTGGAACGTTTTGTCGGTCCTCTCAACGTTCTGCTGTGGTTCGCATTACGACAGTGGAACGTTTTTGCTGGTCCTCCTAGCGTCTTGTTGTGGTTCGTATTACGACAGTGGAACGTTTTGCTGGTCCTCCCAACGTTCTGCTATGGTTCGTATTGCAATAGAGAAACGTTTTGCTGGTCCTCTCAGCGTCCTGCTGTGGTTCGCATTACGACAGTGGAACGTTTTTGCTGGTCCTTTCAGCGTCCTGCTGTGGTTCACATTACGACAGTGGAACGTTTCACTGGTTCTTCCTTCCATGCTCTAGATGCAATGACCGTCCTGACGGTCCAGCACTTCCCTCTAATACCACAAGTGATGAAGACATTATGCTCAGGAACTCTCCTCTCCCTAATGTACCACAGTCAGACGAGACAGGGAAGAGGCCCTCATCCAGTGATGGCCTGCACTGTGGTCTTTTGCTGCGTATTTTGGTAATATTATCTATATATAAACACAGTTCAGTCTTTTGTTGGTGACTGGTGACTGTTAGGGAGTGGCAAACGAAACCAGTCACCTGGCATTGGATGACAAATGGTATAGCTTATACTCTTTGCTGTGTTTAAAGTCCGTCTAGAGCTGGATCACTAGCCTATGGAAGTCGCATCTACCATCCAGTTAGGATGATGAACCTGGATCTTATTTCAGCGCTTTTACTAGTGGCAGCACCATCCTAAGAACCGACTGTACATACTACAGTCATCTGTCTTTCTTGTACTGACTGACAGGTCCCAGTCAATGGCTATCTTGGGCGAAGAGAAGAAAAGTACGAGAAAAAGATTGAAAGAAGAAATTTAACACATCTCCTCAGGTATTTGTAGACCTGACTCATAAAGCCAGGAAGGTTGTATAGGAAGAGGGAAAGATGGAAGAATGAAGAGAATTCCCACAGCTTCGCTGCTCAAAAACTGGAGGAAGAGGTGAAAGTAACACAAGAGGCAGCCCCTCGAGTGACTCAGTCTCTCATACTGGAAATATCTCATCACCCTACCTATAATTCCCCCCCCCCTCCCCTCGTGTTTGACAGGGGTCAAGAGAGAACAGGAAGCTTGACTGAGGGAGATCTGTGTTCATTCATTCACTCCAGAGACACAGACCCCTCTACACTAGTACTGACGAGGAGATACAAGTAATCCGTTCGCCTCTCATGAAAAGCGTCTCTTTTCTCAATGTGGGTCAACTGTGTCTTTAGTCATTTAAAACGACGTTTGTTAACGTAAAGTAGAGACAGCTATAGAGCTCGTATCCTCCTATATACAATGTCAACACAAACTTTTACAGAGAGAATATTCCGCCCCTGGTTGTGTAAATAATGTCGATATTCCTATTGTACTGATAAAATATTTATATATTTACTGTGTCCATGGGTGTATAAACATGTCGATATTACTACTTCACAGCGAGAATGCTTTTGTAATATACTGCGTTCCCTTTTGTGTGGTTAATAGATCAGTATTCCTATTTCATAAAGAGAATACCTTTTGAAATGTTCCTGCCCATAGGCGTGTAAAACTAGTGTGATATATTGACTGTCTCCAGATATTCAATGTTCGCATCATCAGTCACTGACTGTGTGCGTGTGTGTGTGTGTGTGTGTGTGTGTGTGTGTGTGTGTAAAATGCACTACCTTCCTGCCTCTCTAGATATGGTATTGTCTTACTACAAAGTAATATTTTCTGCTCATGACAACCAAAATACGGACTGAACGCTGTTAATGGTTACAGAAAACTTATGAACTCTGTTCTCTTTGGTTATGTAACGGAGCTGTATCCCGTCTTTGGCTATGTACTAAGGCTGCTGGACTCTGTTACTGACTACAGCGATGTTTTGGGGTAAGCAGAAGCTGGTGTGTTCTGGCCTCCCTTATGATAAACGTGGGTACTTCTCCCTCCCTTACGTAAAGCTGACATACTCTCCCTCGGTAATGTAAAGCTGATGTACCATGTTCTTACTCATGTGGAATAGCTATTCTCCATCTTTGGTTACGTAAACCTGGTTTATATTTCCTTTGGTATGTAAACCTGGTTTATATTTCCTTGGTTATGTAAACCTGGTTTATCTCCCCTTGGTTATATAAACCTGGTTTGTCTGTCCATGGTTATATAAACCTAGTTTATCTCTCTTTGGTTATATAAACCTGGTTTGTCCGTCCATGGTTATATAAATCTGGTTTATCTGTCCATGGTTATATGAAGTTGGTATGCTCTTTCCAAGGCAGTTAGATTGTTATCCTCTTTCCCTGGCTAATTCTCGTTGGTATACTCAGTCCTTGGCTGTGTCAGCTTGGCAAAGTCTGTGGCCATCAGGTATACTCCTTCCCAGGCTGTGACAAGCTGGTATATTTCGTTCCAAACTGTGGGAGGGCTGGTATACCTCTTCCAATGCTGTGGCAAGTTTATGTACTCCATCCCATGCTTTGGGGAGCAGGTATACCCCTTTTCAAGCTGTGTATATTCCTTTCCAAGCTGTGGTAAGCTGGTATGTTCCGTTCCAGGCTGTGAGAAGGTGGTATACCCCTTTCTATGCTGTTGGCAAGTTTGTATGTTGGTATGACAGGCTGGGGGCGTACTGCTACTGACGGGGTGAGGACTTACTGCTACTGACGGTGCCACCTGGTGGCTCTAGACTTCCAAATACATGTATATGGTATCAGGTGGTGATTGCTGTCCTCCTAGGCACTTATACTAGGTGTCAGGTGATGACTGCTGGCCTCCTAGCCCTTATACTTGGTATCAGGTGGTGATTGCTGTCCTCCTAGGCACTTATACTAGATGTCAGGTGATGACTGCTGGCCTCCTAGCTCTTATACTTGGTATCAAGTGGTGATTGCTGGCCTCCTAGGCACTTATACTAGGTGTCAGGTGATGACTGCTGGCCTTCTGGCACTTATACTAGGTGTCAGGTGATGACTGCTGGCCTCCTAGCCCTTATACTAGGTGTCAGGTGATGACTGCTGGCTTCCTAGCTCTTATACTTGGTATCAGGTGGTGACTGCTGGCTTCCTGGTACTTATACTGGGTATTAGGAGCTGACAGCCGATAAGCTCTTCTCCATGACAGTACACAAAGACCAACATTCTCCCACATATTCAGGCAAAACAGACCACAGACAAAGATTGAATAACACCACGGGTCTCCCAGCGCTTCAAAATAACATCCACAGACTGTCTGTGGCCCACTTGGCTGTGTTCCAGTCTCAGAGTATATGAGAATAACAGGCACAGACAGTCTGTTGTTCGCCTGGCTCTCTCTCTCTCTCTCTCTCTCTCTCTCTCTCTCTCTCTCTCTCTCTCTCTCTCTCTCTCATCCAACACCACCGCCAGCAAAACGCCATAGATTATGAAGGAGCCCTGGGGAGAAAGGTCTCCTCCTATTCTTGGAGGCTGGTTATTCTCGTTAGGCAAGGCAGCTCAGAGTGAACAGAGAACAGACAGGGTCCTATAAGAGTGCGTTGGGACGAACCTAAACCACTCAACACACTCTTTATCGTTTTATCATTTAGGTTTAACTAGCAGACGGACATTACGAGAAGAAAAAATCTTGTGATTATCTATATAAAAGTTTCTTATATTTGAAAACTCAAAGTCTTTTTCAAAAAATTCTCCAAGACGTGAAGAAAAAAAGATATATATATATATATAAGACTCCACCCGAGTGTTCTGCTTCGTAAATCGAACTTTTTTTGGGTGAGTCGTCAATGTGGCCTTCAGTGTTGCCAGCACCACAGCTGTGAGAGACACCCACACTCTCTTTCATCTTCGTTCGCGAATGGACTGAGCCGATGGTTGATGTAGAGAGTCAGATGTGGCATTACTGTCTGAGCTGGATGATAAGGGAACCTCTTTAACTGCGTGAAGCAAGAGATGAAATCTGAGTTTATTTTTATCTTCCCACGTCAATAAGATTGACAGGAGAGTTAGATAAGTGATTTTTTTAATCTCTTAACGGCGACGGTACGATCCTTGAGCACGACGGTATAATACTTAATCTCGAAGGTACAGTCTTAGAGAACGATGGTACGACCCATAAATATGACGGTACGATCTTTGAACACGACGGTACGATACTTGAACTCGAAGGTACCCTAACCTTGGAGTCGTACCGTCGTACTCAAGAATCGTACCGTTGAAATCAAGGGTCGTACCGTAGTACTCAAGGGCCGTAGCGTCGTTTTCAAGCGTCGTACTGTCGTGCTCAGGGGTCGTACCATCGTGCTCAAGGGCCGTACAGTCGTGCTCAAGGGTCGTACCGTCATGCTCAAGGGCTGTACCATCTTACTCAAGGATCGTACCGTCGTGCTGTGGAAACTAAAGAAACTGAATGAAAAAAGAAACGCTGCCATATCCACTGAAACTTCAACAAGAAGCTGTGTGTTTCATCGTCTTTAAGTTTGGAATTTCCTGTTCAGGTTTGTGGTGGTCAGATGGAAGCTTTTTCGCTCTGGGATTTTGTCTTTAGACTAACATCAACAGGACATAAAAGCTCTTAGAACTAACTCACTTTTTCTCTAAGTTACGAAGGATATTAATCAAGTGATTAACGATGATTAATCGCATGACTATAGAGACGTGTGATGACTGGGGGAAAAGGAGAAAGAGTAATTCTGACACATTTCACGAAAGGGAAAGAGAAAGGAAAGATGATACGAGAGGCCAGAGGAAGGAGGGAAAGTGTACTGGCTCGTGGAGAAATGGATGGACGCCCCCACACACGCGGGAGGAGGAAATATGAGGTTCTGTAGATTGGAGGAGTGAGGGAGGGAGAGAGAGAGAGAGAGAGGAGGGGGGGAGACAGAGAGAATGAAGGTGGCTACGTAGATTGAGGGAGTGCTGGTGCTGGTGGTTTTGGTGGAGACTGAGGGAGAATTGTGGCGGAGGAGAGCGAGGGAGAGTGGTGGTGGAGACGAGCTAGGAGTGAGTTCTGGTGAGGGAGATTGTTGGAGACCTGGGGGCCAAGGTCTTGATCGTATATCATGTGTCAAAATACATCACAGTACATCAAGAGGAGTCAAGGATGAGGCTATTCAAATGACTGACTGAATCAAGCACAAAAACTTGATGCTATTATGATACCAATTTCCCATCCACCTCACAATTGTGAGTTATGAGCTGTCGATAAAATCCTAAAATGAAAAAAAAAATGTATGAGAAATTATGAGAATAAACAATGCCTGAAGGAACCAATACGAACCAGTAACAGGACTGAAAGCGTCTAGTTAGCCAAAGATAACGTCACGTCACGTCACGTCAAGACTAACTACTCAGCTCACCACGTCAAAGGAAAGCCCACTCCCTCAATCCACCACGTCAAGAGAAGACGACACGACCCACCTTCTAGCCCACCAACTCAGTAGAAGAGAACACACCTCCCAGCCCACCTCGTCAGGAGACCATCCCCTCAACCCACCATGTCAGAGGGGTAGAGACAGACCCACCACCACCTTTCGCGCCCCCTCAACACAAGGGGAGGCAGAAGAATGTAACTTGATGAAGGTTATAAGGTTAGCGGCCTACCCCACCCCTCTCCTCGAAGAGATAAAACGAAGAAAATAGAGATCATGTGGAAAAGGAGGTTCTCCTCCTCCTCCCCCAGCAGGATGGGGGAGTGGGGAGGCGTCCTGTGGGTGATGGTGGGGAGGATAACAGAGGATCACATGAGAGCTGGGAAGCCCGCAGGAGAGAAGGAAGGAAGCCTCGATCTCCCCAACTGGGCTTCGAGCCACACTCTTCAGGAACTCGTTTTCTTTTGTACTCGGAAAAGTATTTGACGCTACATGCATGGATATGGAAACGGAGCTAAAACATTATAGAGCGATGGCTGGACACGGATGAATTTGCGATGGAAATACAACATGGTATTAATAAAGTAAACCACTTTATCGTAAACTGTGCTAGAGGTAAAACCTACTTCTGGAAATGGCTCAAGGAATGCATTAGATTGTATAGACACGTACGTAGCAGATTCAGTTTCAACACATAAAGTTTCTTGGTAAACAGTTCCTCTGTTTTTTGGCAGGGGCGTGTGTGAAATTTATAGCTGACTATCGCTTTCTGACACAAATACACAAAGCACGGCAGGAGAAGCCATTTCTTCTTTGTATACGAGGGTTTTGTGTGTGTGTGTGTGTATGTGTGTGTGTGTGATCCAGCACAGTGCGTCTGAAGAGGGAGGTGAAGAAGAATGGCATCATAACTATATTGCTCAGCCTCAGGTCTAATGGATGGCGTTGGGTGATCATGGATCGACCTGAACCAATGTTGGAGTCGTTGACGATGATCGAGTCCTCCTGCCCTCAAGATGAACACAGAAAGTGGTCACAAGTTGACCATTACTCAGCCCGTATCAGACACAGAGGGTGTAAGCGTTGGAGGAGTTGACCTGTGCTACCCTGCATCATCACTATGACCGGAGGTGCCAAGAGAGGAGTAGGGATGATGGGTCTGTCCCTCACGGACATGACGCAGCGATCTGAATCATCCTGACGCACTAGGGTCACGGCGGGAGGTGGCGTCAGCTTCGGACTAATGAAAGTTGTGACCTGTGTGACTATTATTATGGCAGCCACAGACTTTATGAGGAGAGAGAGCTGGTGTTTTTTTCTTCTGGTGAATCTCTCTTTCACTCTCTTTCTCTGTCCGTGTCTCTGTATCTCTCATTCTCCTGTCATGGCAAAATCTCACCGCAGGTACTCGTAGGTACTGTCTCTCAATCTCTCCCTGCATGTTTCGTAAACTGGATTTTTATTGATGTCTGGGAGCACACCCTCTTCTTAACACTGGACAAATTTTGTTTACCCCTCAGAAGTTGTGCACCCTTCGGAGGTGATCTCTGCACCTCGAAGTTCCTCAACTCTCCTCAGGATTCTTCGGCAACTCGAAGACGTTCATTAGCTTACTCCTTCCCCATCGGAGTGTCTGTGAACATCGTTTCTTGCAGTTACAGTTTACCAAGCCACTTACACTTCCTTAGGTCACTTGCAGAGAGATTTTTACTTGGCTCGCTACTTACGGAGAGTCTATTAAGTTACTAGTGATGGAGTTCAATTTACTGAATTCTTCGACTTCGTTGAGATTACTTTTTGCTTTCCAACAACACGTCAGGTCAGTTGGAAAGCCCCATCACTAAACTCACCCGTATTGTCATCCTTTTCTTCTTTCCTTTCTGTTTATTCTCCTCACCACGACCCACTCTGTCTTCTCTCCCTCTCTCTTTCTCTTTCCTCCCTCCAATCGTCTATGTCGACCCATCTAGAGTCTCCTCCTCCCTGAACCACTAGTCTCCACCAGACTTTATTTTGCCCCTTCCCCCACATCCCTGTGTCTCACAAGAAACCCAGAATAACCACGGAGGACAGCGCCTGTCTCACTATTTTTGAGCTAACTGCTCGCCCGGCGGATCCATCCCGGCTACCGTCCGGTTGACCCATCTTTCGACCTCGGTTTCTCTTCTCTCCCTCCCGCCTTTCCCCCTCTCCCATCGTTTATCTGTGCGTATCTCCCTTCCCATATATTATCTTCTTTATGCCTCTCCCTCCAACTGCTTTACTATCCTGCTTCCATCAGAGATAAGATTACGACCGTGGATAACTTCTTCGTGGACCATCAGGTCTATTGTTAGCTGTTCTACCCCTTCCATTTACTGACTCGACTCCCCCTCCCACTGCCCTTTCCATACCTCCCTTCTCACGTCTGCTGTACGTCTCTCACACCCCACCCACCCAAGGCTGCTGCCCTGTTCCAGCCAGAGGACCACGCTGTTCCTCCCAACTCTCTCGCAGGACTCTCTCTAGGCTTCCACTTCAGCTGGAGATCTCACCGCAAGCCATGTGATTGTCGAGGGAGGCCGTACCGCAAGCAGTAGCCTTATGGGAAGGCGCTACACAGGTGTGGTCAACACAACTATAACTGATCAACATTACCCATCATGACCTTAGCTTGCACCTTTAGTCTACCCCAGGACGAATACCAGGAACCTCAAAAGATCATTTTCACAAAACATTTTGAGTTTATGGGAATATTTTTTTGCTCATTTCTCAGTGAACGCTTTTTTTTTTGTTAATATAAAATCGTCATCAAATTCACACCCACAGAGCTGGTGTGTGAGGTCCACAATTCTTCGTAAATCTGACTAGCAATGTTAACTGAATTCCTCATAATCGTCCACACTGGGTCATGTCCGATTGGGTTCGAATCCAGGGCTCGGCGGCCAGCCACACCCAACCCAGGTGTTCATCGTGGCTGGCCGAGAAATGGGTACCTGACTTAGTGCTTGTGTATGAGTGTGTGTGTGTTTGTGTATACACACGAGAGAAGATATGGCACATATATACAAGGTTAAGAGACGGGACAACACGAGCGTAAAACTCTCCATGTAAAACACAGA
>JAUUEC010835912.1:0-13124 GCA_032361885.1 Panulirus marginatus
TGATGTAACTTGTATTTTATGTATAGGTATAATATACCAGGTAAAGGAAATGAGTTCTGTAATGATTTGGTCAGTTAAGGCAGCCAAAAATCTCTCTCTCTCTCTCTCTCTCTCTCTCTCTCTCTCTCTCTCTGACAAGATTAACCCACTAACCTCCTTCAATACTAATGGTTCAATAACCATTACAGTCGATAGGGTCGACGATAATGCCGATAACATTGACCGCACACCGGAGATAATGGCCAATAGTGGTAACCCCTTAAGAGATAATGGCGTCATAGAATCAGAGTAGTGACCCTTTAAAAGATAATGGTATAATAAAAGCAAAACTTGATAGCAAGGAAAAACCACAATGTTCCCACTAAAACTAAGTAAATAGTGTTGTGAGATGGACGAAAGTGTTTGCCATAGAAGTTAGATTGGTTGCCGTAGAAGCTAAATTGCTTGCCACAGAAGCTAACTTGGTTGCCATGGAAACTGAGCTGATTGCCACAGAAATTAAATTGGTTGCCACAGAAGCTAATGGAGTATAATAGTATGAGAAAACATGGGTCTAACGACTAACCCTGCAGGCACCCCCACCCCAGCCCTGCAGGCACCCCCACACCAGCCCTGCAGGTACCCCTCAGCCTAGCCCTGCAGGTACCCCTCAGCCTCCTAGACAGATGGCTGCACCAACGGGTGAACTTACAAAAACCAAACAACTTAACGGCGAGGAGTGTCGGGCTCTGGAACAGTAAGAAACTGGCTATTGATAGTCCAGCCGAACATCTTCTCTCGCAGTACAAGGCAATTCCAGCCGTCCTTTGACCCGTTAATGGGCTGCCAGGTACTGCTGCTGGTAATGGCTGGTACACCTCTGTGACCGGAGGTGCATTATGGGTATACGTACTGCTGTATGGCAGGCGGACTGCTGCTGTTCCTGGGGGTGTTGAAGTGTTGTGAAGTGTTGGTGATGGTCTCGATTGTGTTGCTAAGTGTTGGTGGTGGCGATCAAAATGTTGATGTTTCAGGGCATTTAAATGCGTTGTATATAATTTTTTTCTTATTTTGGAATGTTGATTTGTTATGGGTTCCTGAAAATGCGAGGAGTGTTGCCTGAAGATAGATGAAGTGTTTCTTATTGCTGACTTTTACAGGACTAAATAGTAATCAGTGTTACCTTTTGGAAGTAATGAAGGATTTCCTTTGAAATTTTCTGCAAATTCTTTATTCCACCGGAACTCCGGCCAGTTTTACCCTTGGCGCTGACAGATATGTAGTTGTGTGTTTTGATAAGGTTCGGACCTCCGTACGTCCTGGAATTAAGAGCTCCACCCCTCCCTCTCCGTGTTACATTAAAGATTAACAGCGTGAACATTGCCGAGCACATAAATTTAACATAAAAGACTGAGTTCCCCTGTATCAGTTCCCATTGAGCTGACCAAATTAACAAGAAACACGCAACCACTATTTAGCCTGTCGAGACCCCAATCCATGAATGCGTTTTTGCGTTTTGTACTCCAGAAAAATGAATCATTCGTCCAGCCACTCACCCTCCCCTTGGCTCACTGATCCTATTTTTTCCCCACACTTCCAATTATATAATCTGCACACAACAGAGTCAGACCCCAATTCCTAGGAATACTGCCCTGGACAGTAACTTTTATATAATGCAAGTAAGGCACGCTGTCTCTCTATTTATTTTCTTTTACCTACCTGAATCAGCAAAATACGTGATCTCCGTGCGCGATACCAAGGCCTCGGGGACGAATGATTCAATGAAATTCAGGAAAATCTTTACCGCTGGCAGATTGTCATCACCAGATAGGAAATGATTCTCAGGTCCGCGGGGAAATGTTCATAACGTGTCAGCTGTTCCTACTGCCAACTCATATTACCTTTCCTCAGTGCCTCAGTGGCGGGAGGTTAGTCGGAGACATTGTCTGTGTAACGTATCGCTGCAGGGGTACGTTGTACCCTGATGGTACTATACTCCTTTGGGGTTACCAAAAGAGCTTTGGAGTACCTTTTCGTAGCGTGGGTGCCATCCTTTTATAAAGGTACAATGCTAATGCTAGATGTCGTGCTGATGTGAGGGTACCATGCTACTTTTCGTGTACCCGTTTGTTATAGGGGGATCTTACTGCTTAATCAGGGTATTTCATGACATAATCCTCCTGTAGGGTACCATTCTGCTGTGAGATGCGATGCTGCTGTAAAGTTATCGTACAATTTCAAGGCATGATAATGACGTGTGGACACAGTGCTGCTGCTCTATTACTGAAGTGACGTGGTAAGCCGGTGTTATGTGAGGGAAACATCATATATCTGTGATGTTCTATAAATGTGAAGAGAATCATATATCTGTAACTAAAGGGAGGGCAATTTCTCATATTTTTCACATGATGTAATGCAGCTTCTTGCAATTTTGAAGTACTTCTCATGTCTTTTAAAAGTGTTTTAGCAAATTCTAATCAACATAAAGGTAACATTTCGGTAAGAACCAAATTCACCAGAACTATACAGCGAATTACAAAAAATACATTATACAGATATATGAAAATAAAGCTTTGATATAAATTCTATACTCTGTAATTTGAAGGAATTAACTGCCTTTTTCCGTTTTAATACAGAGAAGAAAAGATGACAAATTGCCAACAAATATTACTGCATTAACATATACTATACCATTAACATCGTGGTTTCATTAAAGGTTCTAAGTCATCCCAGTATCCCATTGGGGCCATTAAATGAAAGATGGTAGGAAGCAGGTAATACAGAATGCCCAGGGCTACCCAGCACTTGCTGAGGCACAAGTCACGGCCAATAAAGAATATAACAAGCCGCTCCTGAACCAAAGCTGCTGAGGGTAAATGTAGATTATTCCTGTGTCATCCATTAGTTGTGGCCATTAGAGAATACGTTGTGTTAACCAGCAGGCACTAACAGCCAGTGAATCACTGGTGATGGTTATTAGCGAAGGTCCTGTGTCAACCAGCAAGCTTTAAGAGCCACTTGAATCACAAGTGTCTGTCATCCAGCGACCATCGGGCCACAGCTGATGGCCATTACTGAAAACCCTGGATAACCCACCAGGCATCGGCAACCACTGAGCGATAGGTAACGATCTGCACAGAGTATCTTGGTTCGCTCAGCAGTTCCCAGCAGCCACTGAGCCCAAACTGAAGCTGTGATCTCCGCACACACACAGCACCAGCTGACGACTTCCCACACGCGTTCATCCACAGCCTCAGGGTCCACATTCCTCGGTGAGGGTAGTCAGCCCTGTTTCCACTGCGGGTACCAGTGATGTGGTTGTGGAGCTACACCCTGTGATGCAGGGCGAGCCTTTTAACATTCAATAAACCTCACGTAGCAAGAGTAGCAGGCTCGAGGGGAGAAGGTTGGCTATCGGTCAGCTGAGGAATGGGGAACACATTCATATGGTACGCTGCACGCATCATTTGATAGCCTGATGGAACAGCGAATTAATCTCATATCCTTGAGGAGGGAGAGACTATCGATGGGGTGTCCTATTGCCTGGTATTCAATAGCATTCTTTTGCTGTAGAGGTAATTGGTGTCTGCAGATATTCTACACAGTTCGGACTTGTATTTATCATAATTCATTTCTATTATTCATTTCTGTATATGTAAGATATGGATATATCTTAGACTTGGAAACAACTTAGCTATTGTCTCTGCCATGAAATCATTGCAGATTCGCGAGGCGATGCGCCCCATTATCTGAAGGAAGCGTGATAACTTTATTACAGTGTTTCTCTGGTGTCTGGTTAAAGTGTTTAAAAGAACTACTGTTGTTCTATCTTTCCGACTAAGAAAGCCACACTTCTTTCCTTCAGGCCAACTATAATTGACGGTAATATTCCCTTATCTATCACCGATTTTTTTCATATCAATCCTTTGTACTCCCTTCGTTCCGTCCAAAAGCCACTTTTCGTTTTGAACGCAACAAAGGCATACGGATCGGATGGCATTCCTCCCCGGGTTGGAGTGTGCTTCTGTGCTTGTTTGTCTGTATCACTGTTGACTTAAAACCAAACGGTTGTTTTCTTGGAAACACGTGTTTGTTCAACCTTTCCTATAGATGAATGACCACCCTAACCATTCCACCTACGTCTTAGTGCTTGGACATCTACCATACTATATCCAACGTTTACAAGTCCCTCCTTACCTCACTTTCTCCTGTATCTTGAATCTCACACTCTTCTCTCTGATCATCAATTTTGTTTTTACTAGGGCGGGACGCACTAGTGGTATTACAGTATTTTCTGTGCTAAAAACGTTTCATCATCCACTCTGAGAGACACTAGGGAAAACTCTGTGGTAGTCCTCGATACCAAAAAGAATTTTTTAGGAGAGTGTGGCATCTTCTTTTGATTTTCCTGCCGGATCGTTCCATATGCGTAGTTGATGACGCATTAGCCTTTCCATCATCATCAGTTGTGTCCCTTAGCGCTCTGTCTGGTTTTCTGTCTCCTTCCCGTCTTCTGTCTACGATATTTTCTTCGAAGAATAATCTAATTCAGTCACAAGTCACAACACTGTATTCCTCCACTTTTTTTTTTTTCTTAAACTCACTCCATCCTTTCTCGTTTTAGCTGTGTCCCGACCCAACTTCTATTCAGTCATATTTGGACAAGAATTGACAGATAGGTAGACGTAATCTAGTAACGTTAAGGCCTTTAAAATCTCGTTTCCTACTTCTGTCTCTTATTTTGAAATTCTTTACCTACTTAAGCAGCTTCATAATGTTGTCAATCATAAGATAAACACATTTGGTATTACCGTAAGATATGATCTGCATTGGAAACCCCACATCACACAGATATTTAAATCTGCTTCAAGAAACTGGGGGTTTCGTTCAGATGCCTAGGATTCTTTTACTTTGAATTCAGCTATACATAGGAATAATTTGTACCTGTGCGGAGTTATAGATGTACTTGTTACATAGACAGAGTCGAGTGTAAAACAATTCAACTTACCAGTTCTCCCACCCTGACCTAATTTTTTACAGAGTATTGTTAGCTCTTTTTCCATCTTGAGATATCCCTGCGGTCTCTGCTCCCGAGAACTGGTTACTTGTGGGCTTAGCGAATTAGCGTGATCAAAATTACTCGTCAAATCACTACGCTATATGATTGCTGTATGGCCGTTGGCATCTGAAGGATGGGTTGTTGTGATGTTCGTTTCTTTCCCTACATTACTAAATTTTGGACTTTCTACCTTTTCATACGTGTATATATATGTATGTATATAATTCCAGGCTACATTACGATTTTTGGTACAGTGAAACATCATGTATACTGTTACAGCGACACTTCGTCACTACACTATGGCAGTTGTGAAAAACTGCAAGAAACGATTATGAGGCATCATAACGTTGCAAGTATAATGCTGCATGATAACACCACAGCACAGTAGATATCTGACACAACATTGTTAAACATTATGATCTATCAAAATTTTCATCGCAGTAGATGTTGTAATGCATGATAAGATTACATTGCAAGAATAGATATAAGAAAAGATAAATCATTATAGTTATTATAATTTCAACATAACCACGATATCTATGACCACAGAGTGACGTCGTAAGTAATAAAGTGACAAAAGAACAATAAAAAATAACAAGACTGTATCTTGAGAAACACTGTCCCATGAAAAACGATCTGAGACCCAATACACTTAACTCTGACGTGTGTTGTGATGCTACGATGCACTTCACCAACTACAAGAATCATGACTCACCAAAACATGACAGTTCACCAACCACCATAAAAACAGTACATAGCATCATATACCAAGTATCACGATACATCATAAAGCCATCACGACGAACATCATCGAAAACCTAACCACTAAGCCGTAAAGAAATCATTATAATGAGCCTTAGCACTAAATCATAACAAGTCTGTTCAGAAATAAAGCACTATACCACAACATTCGCTATAGCAGTACATTATAACAATCAGTCTTGTCTTACTACGCGCAGCACAACAAAATTACGAGCATTATGGCCTCCCAAAGCACTAATAGTTCTTCAGTAAGAATTAGCGCAAAATTTCACAGCCCTACAATGAGCATTATGATATAACACGGCCGTACAAAACAAGCACTATGACTGGTTTCATCCCCATACCACAAGATACACTGTAATACCTCATTATAACAAGAAGTATGACAGCAAACAACCCGACTCACCGAATCACCTTACTACAACAAATGGGTCACAGTTGACGGCCTAATATAGAGCAATGCGGTATTGCTGGCGGAACTGCTCACTCGATAATAGGATTTTCCGTTGAAAATGAATTCTTACATCCTCTGCTGAATGTCTAGTATGTTTTCATACTAAGACGCAAATTTTTGCTTAAGAAGAAGTGTTGATGAGATAATAGATCTTTTTTTTGTGATATCCAGTTCATTTTGGATATGTGTAAATAGAAATTACATCATGCAGCGGAATGACACGAGTTGTTTAAGATTCTCCACAAGATTATCTTCCTTTACCTGTTAACATGCAACTTTATTTTTCGTCTATGACAAGAAAATCAGAGGCCTGAATCATTAACGTATCGTAGCGTTACAGATAGGTATATTTACACTGCAATCACAGTCATGATTATCCTGCACTTAATGAGGTAAGACGGATGGGTAAAGTGAGCATGAAACGGTTAGTGGCTGTCCCTTGGGTCTCTTTAGCCGATCACTTGCTGCTGGTGGGGTGCGATGTGGGAGAGTGTGACAGCCACAAGGGAAATAACGGTGCTGGACTAATGCCTGAGTGGTCAACAGGTGGGTAGTGAATCAGCCACCATCACAGCATGCGTGAGAGTGTAGCCGCTAGAAGGCGAATGACTGCGGACACCGAAGGGATACTGAAAGCGTGGCTGAGGAAGAGTGAGTGACTGTGCGCCCATAAAAGAGGAACATACCTTCGCGAAGAAAGTAAGCATGAGCACATTGCGCACTCAAAGAACATAGAGTCATTACCCCAAGACACATCGCCCGGTTCGGGTACGTACGTAGTGCACCGATGGATCTGTGGCATAGATATCGAATAAGCAAGGCAGGTTTCAGTCCTCCAGTAATGCAAATACACTACAGAATTTCTGACCAATTCTCCTGCTTGGCAACCGAAAAATTTCTTGCAGGAGGAACACTCGTTCATCATGCGTATTTTCATAACAAAACAGCCATTATACACACAGAATCCATAGGTGATCTAGAGGCTTTGAAATGCTGTTATTCAAAAGACATATTAACTGGAGTCAATACAGTTTCACCGGTATAGCATATCAAAGGCAGGCAGGTTGTTATTGATTAGATCCCTAGTCACTTGGAATCCTTAGGCACGACGAGACATACAAGAAAACAAACATGACAACTTCAACATGTGAAAGGAAACTCAACCATAAGAAAAACACGGAGATTATCAACATAACTCAGAGCAGCTAAGTGATGTCATGATGTCACATTTTGCGAGCTACAGTTACTTCCCGAGAATTTTCAGCGCAGAGGGGATATATAACAGTTAATTGGATGTGCGTAAGGTTACCCTTCCGCTTGGAGATTCATCCCACTAGACTGGCAAAAAAATATCACTACTGAAGAAGAAAGGGAAGAAATCGCCATATGCTACCTTACTATCTTCATGAGTGTCTTGAGTTACAGGAATATCTGATATCCTGAACCTCGCTCCACTACAGCTTGCTAAGTTTATCCTGGATGTTGTCTCCTTGTGTTTTAGCTACCTGGAAGTACAATAATTTTTAGAGTGTATAAATCAGACCTAACATGACATTTTTATAGACGTGTAAGTCAACATTACTGTTCTCTCTTTTCCAGTTACTTTCGATGTGAAATGAATTAACCTGTATATGCTATCTTCTTTTTCATCGAAAATTGATGAAATTACGGACAGTGGAGACAGAACACTCTCGTTACTGTCTGGAGAGTGATAGTTAAGCTACTAGAGGTGAGGTGCCAAATGGGGAGTGAGGCTGTCGTCACCAGACGGAACGACCAGATGGTGAATGTCAGTGTCGCCACCAAAACGAAACTGAAAACTTGGCCATCAGTAGAAAAGCAAAAGTGTTGCTGTTCGCAGGATGTGACAGTATGGTCAAGAAAAGGATATCCAGAAGTAGTCATTTCTCTCTTCGGTACAGAGTATCTTTTCTAAGGTTGTTTTAAGCAAAGAAAATCTGTCCTTTTTTGGCGCATGCTGGAGATAATATCACATTGTGCTTGATACGTAGTAGGAGTCTCACCTTTATATTACCAGCAAGAAAACGTTGCTAGAAAAAGAGTATATCGCTTTTACATTGCAAGGTAGATGCAACATCATTAACTTCATATCCCAACCTACAGGATCCATATCATTATCTTACTAGTCAGAGGGAATCTCATAATCATGTTATAAGGTAGACCAAAGCACACCCACATCCTGCTATTCCCTCCCCCGCTGCTTGTTTCAGGAACCCCTGTTTGCCTGGTTCATGTAATGGTAAAGGTCTTAATTTGTTCCCCCAAATGAACTGGAAAAATAGTTGGTTATGCTATTGGCTTAAATCAGAATCTATCCAGAAAGTGATTTCTTGATGTTGGCTGGTGGTACATCAGCTGGCACAGAGTTGCCTCTCAGGACTGAATACTTTTTCATTTATTGTTAAAATCCTTTACAAAATTTCTTCATATTATTAATATATTCACATTATATCACTTATTCCAAGAATCTTCTAGTTACTTATTATTTACATAATCAAGAATTTGGAAATTATTTCTTATTCTCAGCTGATCTTAGGCAACTCTCCTCGAAATTCGAAATGATATACCCTGTCTTCCCACCCTCACTGTTATCTACCTCCACTAACTGCTACAGGGATATGTTATGTATAAGAAATGTTACTTTTATGGGTCCCTCTATAATCCACCCCCTGTAACGTTATATTCCCTCTGAATCTGGGCAAAAAGTTGGTTCTCTTTGCTGCTGATCCAGGCTGAAAACCTAAAAAATGGTCTAACTGTAGCACACTAAAGATGTACTGTGTCTCTCTCCGTATTGAAGTGTTTAATGAGAGAGGCAGTATTACAGAAAGTTGTCGTGGCGACGAGAACTGACAATGCCTTTTGGCAGTCAGGAAAAGCAAGGAGTCTATTTCAGATCTGTGAAGTACTACAAAGGAAATTTGTCGGACATTTGCAGAATCATTTCCTATATCCAAGCTGGGCGTCAAATCATTTGAGCTGTACTTATTGAATACCAATACATCGAAGCTTATGCAAAAGAATGTTATAAAAAATGACATCCAATGCCTTTTAAGGGCCCAGTAATAAAGGAAGAACACGTTTATAGACTTGACCATCACGGAATTAGGTGAAGGGAATCTCATGGTGCTCGGTAAAGGGAGCTTAATATTCACAATGGTATGAACAGGACGCCTCTTCACCAACATCTAAGTACTGGATGGAGAGCTACTATCTTCCCAGCTGGTGCAATTCTCCTTTCATTCAATCTCTTGTGAATATTTCATAGGCTTGTCTCACAGAGAAATGGAAAATAGGTAGTAAAACGTACGATGCAGCACTACAAGTGCTTTATTTCTTCTCCTGAGCTATTCCTGGAAGCCCACGGGGATCAGGTAGCCAACACTCTTATTTCATGCCAGTCACATCCATTTCATCCTTACATTATGCATGAGCAAGGGATATCAGTCTGATCCATACATAACGTATAGCAGAGGCTCTATGTATCTAGTGTTTTGGTTGAGTAAGGAAGTAACATTTTTTAGTTTAAGTTTAGGGATATCTTTATTTTAAATCTGAAATTTTCAAATTTGCATCCTCATTTATCCTTTTTTTTTCCACTCCAAAACTCACACGAAGCATTGCTTATTTGGTTTTATAATGCAAAGACCGAACGCCTCCTTGGTGTACTGGATAGAGTTACCGACCATGAGTCAGCACGGGCCAACCAAGGATCGGACCCATGGGTTGGCATCCTTGGCGTGACAGTCGGCCTACACCCAATCCAGTGTTCATCCCTCCCTCGGGGCTGATCCATAAATGGGTACCTGGCTTAGGCTCGGGTGTGCGGGTGCATACAAACGTGGGAGTAAAGTCATGCGACATATATACAAGATTAAGAGAAAGGGCAACACGAGGGAAAAAACTCTCTGCCAGTTATACAAAAACAGTATCATAAGTAATAACTACAAGCCATGACCTTCTGAAGCAAATTTGTGATTATCGAAGGATACGTAAATTTTGTCGACAGTTACTTAGTCTTCTCTACATAAAATGATGAAGTTAAGAGGGAAAGTTATTTGATGGCTGAGGCGTCTTGGCAAAGGCATTCTTAGTGGCAGTGTCCGCTGTGGTGAGTGTACTTTATTGAACCACCGGGTAGAAAACTAGACAACTAGGATGAATGACGGAGCGATAGGGAAAAAGATGAATAGATAAGTAAGTAGACAGATAAGGAGAGAGAGAGAGAGAGAGAGAGAGAGAGAGAGAGAGAGTGAGAAGAGAGAGAGAGAGAGAGAGAGAGAGAGAGAGAGAGAGAGAGAGAGAGAGAGAGAGAGAGAGAGAGAGAGAGAGAGAGTAAACTTCCCTACCTAAGAGTAACCACGATGAGATTGTGCCATGAAGCAGCGCCAGTACGTAGCACTCACTCTTGTTTTGAAATATAATTTTCCGCTGCCACGCTCCTTGCATACTTCTTTTTCTTTGACGCGCGTGCAGATTTTTATTTATTTTTTCTTTATCCATTCGTCTAGTCCGCTTTGCATATTTGTACTTTTTCTTTCTGCATAATATCAAGTCTCTTCTATTACTTTTGCAAGGCTCAAGTAGGCTCTGTGTTTTTTGCAAGTCTTTTGTATATCTTTTCTTTTTTGTACCATCTAGATGCATTAGGATGGCATCTTCTAAACTTACTAGACATGGGACAATTTAATCGCCCGCTTCCTCTCTCTCGTAGCTAATATTATAATCCCACTGCTCATCTTGAATCGCTGAAAGGATTCTATCATTGAGGTCTCCAGATTCCATCTTGTCACTTATAATTACTAATAGCAGATCGCCTCTAGCATCTTTTTCACTGTCACTCTTTTTTCATGTTGGTTCACTCTAAAGATGTCACGGCTATATATCTATGGCTTATAGACCATGGGCTGACAGGGATCTTCATGCACCCGCTCTCACCTCCCATAGTTTGATTTCTTTGGTATTATCTGGTAGCCACGGGTCTACTGACTAGGGAAAAGCAAATTAACACTGAATATAAATGGTTCCCAAGGCAGATCCTGCAAGACTTTACAGCATAGTCTCAGTCTGACCATCCCCAAATACTTTTTGGGAAGGGGTAGCAAAGTTTGTAATTGATAAATTGTTTTACTAGATTGATTTCCAAAAACCTGATGTCATTACATAAGCAGGTCTTAGTCCTACTGTTGATATAAATCAGTTACTAATTAGGTCATTGATTAGGTTGCCAAATGTCAGACAGTCATGCCTTAACTGCTAACAGTGAAATTTTGGGTCTAGTTCAGTAATCGCATGATCATTTTTGATAAGAGGGTAAGCAGATAATCTGAAAAGTCTTTATTAGAAAACATGCCCACAGATATGTTTAAATTTCATATTGTACTTTCTGTAAACCTCTTCTGTCCTCTCTATTTCAAATTTCAACATCCATCGTTAATGCAGTTGAGGTCGCTAATAAGTTTTGATTGTTCTTATTCCTCAGACGGTGCTGCAATGTTTTTTTCTGAATCTATGCCTAATCGTTATGCTTTGTTAATAACATAAGGCATATGTACCATTTCTCATGAAAGAATTGCAAACATACTTTCAGGTTGCCATTCTTTATTTCATTCAATATCCTCTGAAAATCAAAATAGATTCAGTATGTATGGACCAAACAGGGGGTGAATCACTCAGCATTGCTGAAGGAGGTTTAAACCTATCTCTTTCGCCTCTTTTAGTCTCCTTGTGCGACAAGCAGGAAATGAAGGAAATCCATATATGTATTTGAATACAGTTATAATTACCTTTAATGCCATTTGAAAAATGATGGTAGAGAGGGATTTGCAATTTTCATATGAATATGAATTCCACGTGCATATACCTTTATGATTAAGTACATATGTCTATGATAAATAGATTATATCATCTTGCACTAAATATCAATTCCTCGCTACTGTGAGTAGTGCAGTCGTCCGATATTTTAGTCGGCAGGTGAACACAAAAATGTGCCTTTGCAATGAGTACTTATGTTGATTGTGAATAGGTTGGGCAAAACGGACTTAAATCGTATTCTAAATTCTAATACAGGGTTTGTCTGTGAACTCTACTAAGATCTTGAATAAAAATCAGAAGACAGACTTTAAACAGGACTAATAGATTACGGAAACATTAGTAACAGTTGGTATCTGAGCTTGTTACAACCGTTAACAGGACTAGTCGCTTGCATCTGCATTAGTGCTGAATAACTTAACGCTCTCCAGAGAAAGCAACTACATTTGTTCGCCATAGAAAGTGTTCGGGCGAACACTTTGCAGGTGAATGGGAGTAGGCACAGTGCTACACCGAACCACATGTACAAAAGTACCCATCAGTCTGATCAGTCACAAAAGAATCTCAGAAAAAGATAATTGGTAATGTATTTTCATCCGAAGTGGTAACGCGTGTCAAAGTGTTCTATTTTCGTATGTTCCAATAACAGGTATTAAGAAAACAGTAGAAAACCCAGTAATGTTGCTTGAGCTTTGATGCAGAATGGCAGACCATCAATATGAAAGGCACGAGAGTGAAACGTTTTTTGTCAGGTTGCGAATGGAAACCGAGTGATGAATATGGGAGGGACAGACAGCAGAAGACCTGATGGTCCATAGATAGATTACCTTTAAAAAGAAATCGAACTCTATCGGTAGAAACAGGATAGGAAAAAAGAAGGCCCGTCTTTTTATGTAAGAAAACCTTGCGTAATGGACTTTGTAAACCTGTCGTAGGAAAACTATCATTTCCTTTTGATCTACTCTTGTTTGTCAGTTAATGAATCAGATAAAGTTTATATCTTATGATTTCCTTGAACCCAAATAATTTTTGCCCTCT
>JAUUEC010838111.1:0-13112 GCA_032361885.1 Panulirus marginatus
GAGCCTTCCCAGCACCCCCTAGGTAAACAAGGCTTATGAGTTAGCTGTGCATAAACTGTCATAATAATTTTAAACATGTGAAGCTGGTTTTGGTCTTACAATGATTGCTCTGTAATACTATAAACATTAAATAGTAATTCCTACACTGACGTCATTATGGCAAGTTTAATGGAGATGCTTACTACTGCTGTCAGATATATGTTTACAACGATTATAGATTTATGATGCTAGTTTTGGTCTAAAAAAATTTTTTCCATGCATTTGTTCATAACTGATTGTTCTGTAATATACTCCACTAAGTAAATCTCATACCATCACCACCATTACAAAGTAAGTTTGTTGACCGCCATTATAGGTAGATATTTATTACTGGTGTGAGGGGCTGGGATGGAATTCCGCCGAGCTCCAAATTTGTGGTATGGCCAGAAAATGCATGTTAAAGGTTGGTGCACACTTCAAAGCATAACATGTGCCATTAACCCAAAACTGGATCCTATAGACCTAAGAAAGATTTTTAGTGAATCTTTACTAGGACAAATATCGCGTCCGAAGTTTGCCTGCGTTTGAATTTTGGAGGCTGCATGTCGAGACAAATGTATGCGACAGTATTAATGAACAGATTATAAAAGCCTTTTTTATAGCTAGCAGTCACAGACAGTGTGAACTTTCCATATAGACGATTTCCAGTAACTGCATTATAATCATGGTTATTGTTTTCATTATTCTAGGTTATCTCTACGAGCTATTCTCTACGTACTGAATACGGATGACCTCCCTCCCTCAGATGTTCACTTTCTTTCTGTTGTATGATGGTTAACAGGTCATGATACGATACAGATTTTATGCACTGAATATGAAATGCCATCATTCTAATGCTGCCTTGTTAGTCATGTATAAATGTACAAAGATAATATTTATAAGGTTGAAGTGTTTATTCTGATGTCTTATGATTTGAGAATAAGGCTGGTGATGTTAAGATTGTGGACCAATGATGTCTGTCACACTTGGATAACATGTTACTGCTTTTACTGTTATTTAGAAAGTGTTTCCAATGTGATCATTATAAAGCTGCTATTCTGCCTGAATTTCAGTGCTTTAGAGTTATACATATGTGGATATTAGAAGAGTAGACTGTCTATTTCTGTAACAGAATGAATATTTTTCTCTTGTTTAAAGAACTATATAACTCTAAAGCAATATAATGTCTTAAAGCAGAAGGTAACTTGTGTCACTGGGGTGCAAGTACAATTATAGACTTACGTTTGGATTATTTTTGGCAAGAAGTGCAATGTCATAGTGTTGTGAGTATTACGTGTGGTTGGGAGTGCAGCTACTGGTCACCAGAGCAAAGAATCTCAGTGTTCAAACAGGGCTGTTACAAGCTCAGTGCTTGATTTTCAGACTTTAAGCAACATTACTGATGCGCTTCAGTTTTCAAATAAAAACTTATTTTTGCACAATAATGTACATGGGGAGCACACAGGTCAAAGTTGCTAAAAGTTGCATAAATAATTACCAAGACAGTACTCTGTACCCTAAAACAGCCTTGTCTGACACTAGACAGTCTTTGTTTTACCCATCTCTGTCCCAACCACCTCACTTGTGTGACAATATACACACATGAAGTTTAAAACCTTGTTTCTTTAACCTATTAATGCATAAATGTTTTTGAATTTATTATGAGAAATCAGTAAGCATATAATGTCCCTGCTTCATAAACTGGAGAATGCACGAGCTATAGAAAGCGAGCTGAAAACATAAGTAAATGAGCTGTCATGATGAAACAGCATAGCTTGGGAGCAAAAACATCCCAGAGCACTGAGCATCCCTACCTTCCATCAGTTAAATAAAGTTGCAAATATAATACACCTGGAAATGGAGTCCATGACAAACAATGAGGCACAAAGTGAAACAATGAAAGACAAACCAAAACAAACTCAGACTGTGAGAAAAGGGGAAGATCCTCCCTAAAAATGAATGTAATGTGGCCATAGTGTAGTAGACAGTATGCTTCCCTAACGAGGCTTGGATACCATTAAACCTTGCTTTCATTTAGTGTACATGAATAGATTTCATCATATTCATACTTCTATAAAGATCATTACTGATCTGTGGTTAATATACCCCGTCTTACATGACACTCATTAACCCATTAATTAACTAGAAAATTAAGGTAATGAATTGTCTGTGTACCAGCTGCTGGCTGAAAAAAGCCATTTTTTCTAATGATGACTCTTTTTGGGGCTCTACTTACATTGCAGCACTATTAGTCCACCATACACTCTCAGTCTCATATTTCCCCTCAAAAATATGATTTTCCCATATTTCTATGGCTGAAGCTCTGTTTTCTTGCTCCCTGGCATCTACTGTCCCCATTGCATTCTTAATGAAATAACTGTTCTTTTTAGACATGATCATTAGTGCAGTCAAGTAGAAACTTCAACTCATTTGAAATGAGATTAAGCACAGATGGCAAATTATTTTGATATTTTTAGTGTTTCTGTGTTTGTTATCAATATGTGGAAATAGAAAAGAAAATACATGTAGGAGACTTTACCTGTATCATTTTACTTTGAATGTAAGAGAAGTGAATAAGCTTTGATGAGTTGATGTATCACTCATCACACACTGTATTGATTCCCAGCAGGCAATCATCATTTATTCTCTGCAGCTATTACCACATAAAAAATGAACACGAAACTGGATTAACATGATCACAGAAGAACATGAGTGTGTTTAACAAGCAATATATCTCTTTTGGGCAAGTATCAACACACAAAGTTTTCATATCTTATGAGCATGGGATCACTATACTATACTTATGAAAACAAAACTATTTCTTAAAGTAATTTTTATTATCTTAGCAGGCTTAATAATCATAAACATATGAATAAAATTTGAGATGGAATGCAACTGTTGATGCTGGTAGCTACTGTAAAACCAAACAGCACCTCTCCTATCTAATTATATAAATATAAACAGGGCCTATACACTATTCAGTAGCTATTAAATGTAGTTTCAGTAAAGATGAAAATTTCCAAGCTTCATCTGAGAAGCATACCTTTGTTACATTTTTTTCTAGTTTTGAAAGGCAAACAAATTGAGCAATATCAACTTTCATTTTTCTACTTTATTTCTAACAGTAACTGACAACAGATAAATGCTTGAAATATGCACTATAAAATGTCTAAAAAATATAAATTTGTTTGTAAAAATGTAATGTAGGCCCACCCAATGACCAGAAGTAACGGGCTTTAGTATGAAATTCAAGAAATATTAAATAAACTCTCCATTACTTATCTCAGAAAGATGGAAAACAACAAAATGTGAAATAATGTGATGATATGCACACTATATTTGGCAAATATGTCATCAAATATACATTATATTGAGCCCCTCTACTTGGGACAAAACAGTATTGAACACCAAGACCATAACAATGATCATGCTTGCAGTATGGCAAGTATCCCAGTTAATTACAAGGATTCCTTCAACAGCTGCTGTAGTATACAAATAGTTACATACAACACAAATTATAGTGGAAAGCACTCATAAAATTGTGTTTATCAGCAAAAATTCTGTGGTATTAGCACATCAAAACAAACAAGGTAAGCCTAAATCTTGTTACTTCATAAAAGCTAAAAAAAAAACACATTGAAGAAAAAACATTTCACTCCCTGTATAATCACACTACGAATCTGAAAGTTAATTCGGTTTTCATAAAGATGAGTGGGAGTAAAACCGATAACTTTCAAATTACTTTGCTGTGACCTGCTAAAGTATACTTTCAGTATACTCCAAGGACAAATGTTTAATGAGTGTGCATGTGTTCTAAGTCTCAACTTCCCAGCACACTTTAAAATAAATAAAGCTTTTACCACCATAATCTACGTTACATGGAAAGCAATCCTGTATAATTATCACAATTTAGATCAGAAGCAGTATAAAATGAGTTTCAAAATATCCACAAAGTACACAGATATGAAATATTAGTTAATAATGTGTCTTCTCAAGTGAGATCTTCCACAAATTATTCATTCTATATAATTTTCTGTTTATAACACTTTATTATGAGTTGAGCATCTCAGGAATGTCTTCAGATATCAGGAATCCATCAGCTACCATATTGCACCATATTAATATTTACAGACAGAGATGTATGCGACTTAAGTCAACTGAATAAAGTTGAACTCTAAAAAGTAAAGTTTGGTGCTTACATATTGTTAAAATTTTAAGTCCACATATTCAGTACTTTTATCATCAATGCTTAAAATATACATATAAATGAACATACACCTTACTTGCCTTCTATGGGTGCTCCAGCTGCACTCGGAAAGCAAGCCATATTAGCTGAGCAGAATGTAAGTTTATTACTGGGTTGGAAGGGCAGTTGCCTAGTGCCTGTTGAGTCATTATGGTTTTGACAACGTTGTGTTTGTACATACAGGGTGCTGAAAAGTGAAGCAGAGTTAAGCTTTTCGCTTCTACTTAGGGGCCAGAGGTGGAAGTCTGGTGCTGTTTCAAATAACTGAAGGCTAAGTAAGCTTGGGTGATATTGTATTGAGAGTATTTTTGCTTCACTGTGTAGGCACTGAATTTTTGTGGCTGTTAGGCAGCTGGTGATTGTTCCGAGTGCTCTGTTCTGCTTAGTTTGCAGCTCTGTTTTTAATTGCATTAGATAGGGTGGAGAAATAGGCATATGAGACAGATTTGGATGGAGCAAATGAATTATTTGTGGACCTGTTTTTCCTATTAGTTTCCTGTAATGTACCTGCACAGAGCTGCAACTAGCACCAGGAGTAGGTACAGTACTACCAAGCAAGGCAGCCCCTAGTGCTGGGTAAACAGTAAAAAATTTTGATCACGGATGAAGACAGGTGAATTTGAATTATTCTTAGTTTCATACTCTAGTTGCACAAGCTGTAAAATTGAGTCAAAATATGAGAAGAAGCCAGCTGAGGACTTTCCATTAGCTGACCAGATCCATTCTGAAATTTCTTTGTGCATTATCCATACATTTCTTCCATGTATCAATGACTTAGGATGTGTTCCCATGTTTTTGTAGATTTAGAAGAATGATTATCAATACCAGGATAAGATAGTTTTGCATGTGATGAAAATGCTCGGTTGTACAAGGACCACTTCCACTAGTCTAAATTTATGTGCCAAAGTGTTTTGTATTCAAGATTATCACGCATAGCCCATGAAGTGCCAGTACAATAGTTTGCTGTACAGCCAGCGTCATGTCACTAGATTGGCAAGCCCTAGTGACTGTGTATGATTCCATGTCTTATCCATACATGTCACTAAGAACCTAACAACACAACTGGAAGAAAATCATGCAACCCAGTCACTCACACATCATCACAGAGTGTAACTGCATCAAATGGGTGGTAAGCCAGATATATATGGTAATTATTGTTGTCAATTATATAATAAACACTTTTCTTGTAAAGAGCAACATTTTATATTTTGATGATTTTTTTTCATTTACTCTTGTAACTAATGTTGAGTATGTGTAATTGATATGTAAATATATAAACAATGTCTACCTATATAAAATACTTAAAGGTAAAAAGATTATGGAAATTATAAATATGAGATGTGTAAACTAATGGATGGAAAGAAAACCATAAAGTGTGCAATGTGTTTAGGTGTATTTAGAAAGAAATCACCCCAAGAAAAAACTATAATCACCATGTTCTCACATAAATACAGAGCATCCATGCCAACTCAATATCCTCTCACACCAATATACAGAAAAGTATACTACATTCTGGGGTATGGTCTTTAATAAATGTTTGAAATAGATTCTGTAGAATTTTTTTTTTCTGACTCGGTGATGGTCCTTTCAAACACATGCCACAGTTTAAGAGTTATGAGTACTATACTTACTTCCTTATCCCACGAGTTCCTTCTGACCGTATGAGGTTCATGTAGTGCTCAGGAAACACATCCACTAGGTAGTGATGTTGTGTGCATGTCTTTTTGCAGAGAGTGCAGGACAATTGAGTAGTAAGTGTTTGGGGTTTCTGCTGTGGTAGCTGCACTGTGGGCAAGAATTCAGGATCTTTGGATATGCTGAAATGGTGTACTTTTGTAGGGATGGGTGAATGTCAACAGTGTAGATGGGATTTTGTTACTCATTTTTGTCTTGGCAGTGTGGTTTAAGTTGAGTGTATGTCTAGTGGTTTGGAGTTAAAACAGAGTGGGAGGATAGTTAATTAGTGCCTTTTGGGTTATATCAGTGTGCACCTGTTCTGTGTTATATCTGATGGGGGTTAGGAAGGGGTAGGCCTTTTATTTTTGCTTGGGGGTTGTTAGTTAGCTATGGAATGGTTTGGGTGGGATGGGTCTCTTATTATTTGCAAAGAACTGAAAGTCGAGCATATTGAGGTTGAATTGTATTGGGAGAATCTTTGTTTCATTGTGTAAGTGCTGAGTATTTGTGGTTGCTAAGCACCCAGTGATTGTTCTGAGTGTTCTATTTTGTGTGGTTTGCACCTATGTTATATTTCACTTTTGAAAGGATGGAAGACAAGGCAGGTAAGGCATAGTTCAGGGTGGAATGGATGAACTGTGTGCTGAGGACAGTAAGGGATTCTTTTTCTTGTCCATATCTGGTACCAGTTATTGTTGTGAGGGCACTTACTTTGTGTGTTGCTTTTGTGTTGATGTTAATTAGCGTGAAGAGTGAATGTCGTGTCTCATATGAGATGCCTAGAATGGTTAGTGTTTTGTTCAGTGGGATTGATTGTCCATTCAAAATGACTAGTGGATGTGAGCTGGATTTATGTTTGTCTGAGGTTAAAAGTGATTGAAGACCTGTGCTGTTATTGTTATTGTTCCAGCTGTGTGATGCAATGCTGCATGTTTGTTGTTACTATTATGGATGGTGTCAGGGTGCTGTAATGTGACTGTAAGGTCATCTGCATATGAGACCTTCAAGTTGAGGTTACTTTGGTGGAAGTAACTGGAGGTTGTGCAGGGAGAAAGAACTACTCCTTTGGAACCTCCACAGTAGAGTTTCTTTGTTTCAGAGGTGAAGCCATAGTCACTGACACTGGCATGGCAGCCTGGTATGAAATTGGCCAACCACTTTTTCTCCCTGTTGTAAAGGGTGTGTCAAGTATCTTTTGTGTAAGCATGTCACGGGACAGTGTCAAATGCTTTGTTGACATCTATTGCCACTAGTATTGTGTGGGATGGGGGGGTTGTGGTTGATTGAAGCCATCTATGATGTGTTGTGTGAGGTCAGTGTGAAGAGTGGTGGTGGAGTGGCTGGGTCTGAAGCCAATTTGTGTAAGTGAATGTAGGTTATTTTGCTTCATTCTTCTGTGAATCAACTTTTCATAGAATCTGGATACTGAAGACACAGGTGATATCAAGCTGAAGGATGAGAGGAGGCTGGGTGGTTAGGAGGGCTTTAGGACTGATAATATATTAACAAGGTTCCAGATGTTAGGGATTTTGTTGCATAACTTTGAATGGTTGAAGATGTCTTTAAGTGCTTGGATTGCCACTGGATCAAAGTGTTTCATGTGAAAGTTTGATGTGCTGTCAGGGCTTGTTGCAGGAGGCTTCCTCAGGGCTTTAATTGCATTGCCTGTATCAGAGGGAGTGAAGGGTGGTTGGCAGTTGTGTCTTGATGGATTTTGTGCAGGCTTTTCATGACTTTCCTGTTTAAGGACAATGGTGGTTTATGGCAGATTTTTTAGTAGTATCTCATGAGAATAAAAATGTGTTCTTTGGGAGAAGGAATGTCACTGGAATTGGTCAGAAGTGTTTCATGAGTAGAGGCTGGATTAGTGAGGTAAGTGTGAATCATCTTTAACGTGCATATCGCCCCATTTCACGTTAGCCCGTGCACGCCTTTCAATTTCGTCAAACATATGTATCACCTATCTCTGCCTTCTTCTCATCTTGGTTCACATTCAGACACCCTAGCCTGAGCCTAAGAAGAGAAGGAGCACACTTTACTTAGCTCCTTCTTCTGTTCCACATTTTAGAAACTGCAATAAAGGAAGTAAGGGTTTCCAGTTCCCCGCTCCTGTCCCTCTTAGTAACCTTTTATGACACACTCTAAAACCACACTTATCTATGAGACCATCTGTAGTTCAGTGTCTGTTGTTCCCAGTCCCCTTTCTTTTTGATAGATATAACGTTTGCCCTTTTCCATTCCTTTGGCAACTTTACTTTTCTCTTATCACACTGAATTGTTTCAATAGGTATAATTAATGTACCTGCACACATCTTCAGCACAAGGTGTACATTCATCAGGACCATAAGCTTTGTGTGGGTCAAGATCTGTTAGTATCTTTATTCATTATCTCTATGTTTTCCAAAACCTCCTCCCCTCTCCATCTCACTGGTGTTTGGCTAAAGTGTCTTCCAATGTGACAACACTCTTGAACTTGTTATTCAGTTCTTCACATATCCTTACATCATCCTCTACAATTCTCTCTGAATCCCTTAGCATGATTAGCTGCTCTTTAACTGACAACTGACTCATGATGAATTTATGGAAAAGTTTTGGAGCTTCTGCCTTGTCCACATTTTTTCAGTTTCTTCGTTCCTATTTTCTTATACTATTATGCTTGTTGCATGCTCACTTATACTTTGCATGTGCTGGCTGTCTGGAGTCTTGTCTATATTTTCACCACTGCACATCTTGAAGCTCCCTTGCATTACGACATCTTTTAGTAAACTGCTCTCTCTCCTATTTCTTACCATTCCCTCTGTATTTGAGGCCAGAGGTACCCATGTTGCTACTCCATTGTGAATTTTGTAGAACCTCTCATTACAAAGCCCTGGTTTCTGGCTACTGAAGTCCATTTTCCAAATAATGTTACTTTAGAAATTATTGAGAATGTGTAGTTTCCATAATCACATCTCCTCTTCATGTAACGTTTAACCTCTGCTCACAATGTAATCACCTATTGTACTGTATGGGAAGGAAGTTTTACACTCTTGGGGCCACATCTCTCGAACACCCTCCAATATCATACTACCTCTTGAATTTATGTATGCTGTCTGCATTGATCATGTCCTCCAATGATCCACCATTCTTATACAAATGTATTTTTTTACATCCTTATTTACATGTTTCTAGCTTAATTTCATGTTATGTTCTCTAGTTCCTCTGTCCCTACACCTCTCAAAATACTGTCCCCTCCCCACTTCATTGATCTCTTTAAAAACCAAAAGGTCACCCCTCATTCTTCTCTCTTCCAAGGTGGGTAAATTTAAAGCCTCCAGCCTTTCCCTGTAGCTTAGCTCTCTACATTTTGTTACTATCTTTGTTGCCTTCCTCTGAACCTTTTCTTTGAGTTCTTTGTGCTTCTCTAGGTGTGGTCACCAAACCTGAGAAGCATATTCTAGTTTTAGCATTATGTAGGATATGAATAGCTTGCTAAACATTTCTTTGACCATATATTTGAAAGTTATTCTGATATTTTCCAGCAGAAAGTATGTCTCCTAAGCTATTTTCCTAATATGGGACTCTGGCAACAGGTTAGGGACAATGTCTGCTCTCAAGTCACTCTCACACACATTATCTTGAAGCTTACTTCCTCCCAAGTAATAATTGCATTGAGACCGTCTTTCACTTTGTTCTATTCTCATTACTTTACATTTGCAAGGGTTTAGATTCATGAACCACATTTCATACCACTTTTACAGTGTCTTTCACTTTGAAAACACTCTTGAACTTGCAGTTCAGTTCCTCGCATATCCATACATCATCCTTCACAATATTTTCCTTTGAATCCCTTACCCTGATTAGCTACTCCTTAACTGACAACTACCTCCTAACAAATTTATGGAATAGTTTTGAACATTTTGTGCTTTTGTGTCATGTGTGTTGTGGATGGGGGTATCTGTGAGTACAGACTACTAGAGTGTAAAGTGAGGTTAAGCATTTTCCTATGGTGTGGCTTGAGTGGGAGGGTCCACAGCTGTTGTAAAGATTGGGTGCCAAGCATACTGAAAAGAAATTGTACTGGAAGTCCTGTTGTTTCAATGTGCAGGTGCTGAATGCTTGCGGTCATGAGGAAGATAGTGACTGTTTTAAGGGCTCTGTTTTGTATGGTTTGCAGTTCTGTTATGTTTACTTTTCACAGATTGGTTGACCAGAAAGGTTAGGCATATTTTGGGATGAAGCACATGAACTGTCTGTATAGGATGTTAAGGGGGGGTCTTTTCCTTGTCCAAAACTGGTGCATGTAATTGTTTTAATGGCATAAACTTTGTTTATGTTATGTGGAAAGTGACCTTTCATGAATGAAAAAGAGTACAGTTTCATCGAGGAACTTCTCACTCTAAAGGAGTCCATCATTTCCATGCTAATGAGTGTAGCACAGTCTTCAAGTTATCAAAGTCCCAGAGAAGGGGTCCTTCAGTTATACAAGTAAAGAAAAATATATTATGTACATATGTACAAAAACTGTACAGCAGAGCATAATAATTATTACCCATAATACAGACACAAAAATGTGAAATAAACTTGCCAAAATTCTCCTCAGGTAAAAGTTGATCTTGAAGGTAAATCCAATGTGCACACCATTCTTCTTTCTATCATACACTGTAATGTTAGTAACTCATCAATTAATTAATATCATGTCATGGACTAATAAACATTTCTAGTCTACCAAGATTTCCAAATATATCTGAAGGGTGACACTACTTTCCTCAAAATGAAATAGAACTATAACTAATACATCAATTACTAGCTCACTCCCACATAAAAGTCAGTGTCATCAATGGTTAACAAAGGTTTCAGTCCTCCACAGGCAATAATCTATTTATAAGTGCTGGTTTGCCAAAACTTCTTATCTGTTTATTACTGCTGGTGTGCCAAAACTTCTTAAGTTACTGAACCCATGCTTCCCAGTTTTGATCACTTACTTATGCACATTTGTATGTCACAAAAACCTATCAAATTTCTAGCATGAAGGAATCAGTAAGTAATCTTCAGCTTACAATCTTATCTTAAAGGGTATTTCTACCTCTTGGAACTATAACTGAAGATCACATCTATACTTTGGCACTGGTAGTGATAAAACAGAGGGCTATGAGTACCAGGATGGAAAGATTGCTGGTACATCATTTGGAGAGTTTAACAAGATACCAATGTTATAAAAAGCTGATGAAATCTTGCCCAAAATCTACACAGACGACAGAAGTGCCTGGGTAAATTAAACCTTGAAGCCCCGAGAATAAACAGTGATAAAACTCACTGTAATGAATGTATTGGACACTGTTGAAAAGTAAACTGAGTCAAATCATCACTCATTCTACTTGGTTTTGTGATAATGATCATAGTATCAGTGAAACATTGTGATGGGTCAGAAATGTCACTCTAACAGTGAGTTTTACTATTTGTGAAAGATACTTACAGGTTTACCCATCAGCCAAGAGGATGTTACCTCAAAAATGTTTGAGTTTGATGAAAACTATAAAAATGTAAGATTCTACATAAACCTACAGGTAAATATTTCATTCTTCTAGTTTGAGAAAAAGTTTTCTGAGAAATATGTGACAATTCCTGGTGAGCACACAACTATCACTGGTATACTAGCAACCATATTAGAGGGACTTTCCTCCATGCCAATGATTTCAAAACATACACAGCCATTACAATATACTGACTGATTTTCAACCTTTTTTTGTAGATTATTGTACAATCAAGTTTTATCAAATGCATATGAGTACAAACCACATACATATAATGAAATACCTTTACATCTGGTACAATGTTTTTTTATGATGAAGTATTTAACAATCTCAGTGGTAAAAATAATGTTTTCTCATCAGTCCTTGCAGGAAAAAGTAACCATAATTATGCCTATGGAAATGGAAAGTACAATTTGGACTGCCTCCTATTTATTACTGATTTTTCTCTCTAACATTAACATTTAAAATGATCACAAGATTTTTACCAATAGATAATTCATCACAATTTAAACATATTTACTGCTCAATTAAAATGATCATTCCATGTTTAAACTAGAAAAAAAGAATACAAATGGGTTTTGATGTTATCTGACCCTTAACACAGATAAAAATAATACTACTATTTTGCTCAAAATTCTTTTTCACTTGGAAAATTCTCCAAATGTCATGGTCTGTGGAAACTGTCACCAAAAGAAACAATTACTTGCCAAATGATTAAAACCTCCAGCAGATGGTGTTAGCTTGCCTAAAGCCTTCATGGACCAGCAAGCACTACTTTGGTTGAAGTGAAGTGAACAAAAGGATAAGTGAAACGGAATGTCCTTGGTTTGCCTTGTCTAGACTCAGAGTCTTAAGTGTAAAACTTTATTTTTTTGAGCCTGACATTAAGTTGAGGACACCAGTGCTCTTCATCAACTGACTAGAAGTATGGTGAAGTGGTATATCATCTGCCCTCGCTACAAAGTCTTACAGACATCGGGACATTTACACATGATATGGGCTTCCGCCAACATATATTTTAAAAGACACAATGCAATCATGGATAAAAGGATCCTCATGGTATGATGCAGAAACCTTTCTGTCCAGAGGTAGGAAAAACTGTTTCTTATCAGTGTGCTCAATGAATTAAGAAAATATATAATACTGAGATTAAAGCTAGACTTTGCAGTGTATGATGGAATAAGTTTATGAACATGGTATACCTGAGCTATAAAGAAAAACTGACCTCAATAACACACCATGAAAAATTGTATATTTCTGAGTAAAACCTCGAAGCACAAAGATATCATGATTGGTCTATCTATTCACTGGGTAGTCATGCATATGCCATTATCGGACTTGAAATAGAATGAGTTCAATGCTTACCCATAAACAGCATATATATGTATACATAATTCATACTTGTTTGCTGTTTTCAAAGTTTGCAAGGTAGCACCAAGAATAGATGAAGAAAGGCTGCATTCGCTCACATCCACTCTCTACTGTCATTATATATAATATATTTTATTATGCAAGATCGCCGTTTCCCGCGTCAGCGAGGTAGCGCCAGGAAACAGATGAAGAAAGACCCATCCCCCCACGTACACACATATATACATACATGCACATATATGCACAGTACATATATATATACATACCAACATATACATATATACACA
>JAUUEC010840312.1:0-13044 GCA_032361885.1 Panulirus marginatus
ATTGTATCAGCAGTTATCAAATCTCTCGTCTCAGTAATGCAAATTTAAGGTGAATGGTTGGGGTTTAGTTCCTTTATAGACGCAAACATATTCAGTTCAGGAACTGATATATATATATATATTGCGATCACTAGAGGTTTGGTGCTGTTGATGGTTGGCAACTGAGACAAGATGGTTGCCGATGTTCGCTGGTCAGGGCTGAGAGCTGGGCAGAAGTCGTCGTCTAAGGGTATACTCAAGTGCTGCAGGTGTTATGACCTTAAGCATTGCAGGTAATGCCGCTATTACCGGTATTTCCGGCAATCCAGCCCAAGTACTCTGGAAATGTGGGAAATATTCTGAATTAGTGGTCATCACACAGGGGGTACTGGTGGCTGGGGTCAGTGAAATGGTCATCACACAGGGGGTACTAGTGGCTGTGGTAAATTCACTGGGGGAGACCTCGAGGTAAGACATGATACGCTGGGGTAGATGGCTGGAGATATAGCGAAAACTAGTCGAGGGTGACGGTGGATTACTCAGGGAAGGAAGTCAGGGATAAAGACCCGTTGGTGGGAGGGGCGATGAAGCGGGGGCGTGACCTAGTGCGGTAGTGACTTGGAATGGGATGATGGGCAGGTGTGGCCCGGCAGAGGGGTGAGTGGTGGAACACAGTGGAGTTGGAGACTGACAGGCCATGAGGGTGGCAGGTGGAGAGAGACAGATGAGTGTGGGATCATCCCAAATAGTGATAGTGTCAGTTGGGAGTTTTCTCATGTGTAGGCAAGCAGAGCTGCACTCTGGTAGCGAGGGACCAGTGTGATTACGCAGGTCCTCTGGTGGTCCTCCTCACAGTGCAGCGTGTGAGATGTTTCGAGTCAAAATGCCCTACAATGTGGTCTCTAGGGAGAGGTGTCCATGTGGTATGGCACTCACCAGTGACCCTGGCATACACTCCTGGGTAGCGAGGTCTGGCACAGCCCCGACCCCATGACACCACGCCGATCTGCTCGTAATTGCTACCAGCGTTGTAGACCAAGGGACCGCCTGAGTCTCCCTGTAATGAATCAAGAAAGGTCTTCGTTAGCTCCTCCAGTGTTTAGGGCCCGTGACTTACCTTGGCTTCTCCTCGCACAACCAAACTGACGGTTCTTCCATCTACAACACTTGTGTTCCTTTCCCTTACATTCCCTTCTCTTTTATCTTTCATTCTACATATTGAGTGATCCCTAATTCTCTATTTCCAAAGTTCCTCTTACTACTTATCTACTGCTTCACCTGGGACAATAAATCACACTTGCTCTTTTCTCGTGTGGGCTACATATGAAGCCTATATTAATGACAGCATTCATTCTTCTTCCTTGGTGTTGTCGCAACATTCCACCGTACAGGTCCTTTGTATCTCTCCTCCATATTGCAACTATTCTTCCCTTCCTTGCAAATGATAACTACAGATTTTTACCACATTTTGCTGGCGTTTCCAAATTCATCCCTAAAAGATTATTGAGCGTCAGCGGTAATTTGTACGTGGTAACTGTTTACATTGGTCTGTACGACGTACATTCATCTACTTTGGCTCTTTTTCCCTTGTGTCTCATGTCCCATACAAATGATAAACACTTTATCCTTAATGACGTACCGTCAAGTCAAAATTGCCTCGTCTGCAGTTGTATATACACAGCTGCTGATTTCCTTGAACCATATATTTGAAAGTTACTTTGATATTTGCCAGCACACAGTTTGTGTGCTTCACTATCTTCCCCTCCTGTCGCCTTAGGAGCTCAAGTCCTGACCAGCACACATCAGGGGTCACGTGAGGCGTTGCGCGTCTCATCCGACACTGACGTTTTCACACACATCAACACAGACATTTTACTTTGGTAACTATGGCCACAAATTTACGACTCCAGGTTGTACAAAGTCTTCATTCATAAAATCGTGAATATTTCCTACATTCTGCTGTAATTTCCACTGAAATCTAATTCCATAGTTGACACAGCAACAATGCCAAATTACTGAGGAAGCACTTATCATTACATTACATTAATGGATCGTTCTCTGTATATGTATTGGGTATCCATACAATATAGTACACCTATACAAAACACGTACTCACCCCTGACCTGGGATTATGAGGGACCTTTTATGTTCGGTCAACCAGGCACCCGCTCTTCCCAACGCAGAAGCTCCTTCACTCACTCCACACGTCTCACTTCTGCCCTCTGTTGGCACCTGCCTCACCCACAGGCTCCCTCATTCGGTCCCACAGGCCTCAACTCTGGCGCCACCTCTCTCGCACTCTCTTAACACACAGGTTCCCTCAACTCTCTACCTGCCTCATCCGTCGTCCCCAAACCCTCGCTGTTTATCCTTGTGTCCTCCGAATAAATCACTCGATATTCTTCCTTATCTCCACCCCGCTGTTTATTTCATGAAGTGCTCAACTTACTGCTGATGGACATACACGAAGGACACTCACCTGGCAGGAGTCCTTTCCTCCATTGGGAAATCCGGCACACAGCATGTTGTCGGTGAGAGATGAGTACGAGGAGGAACAGGCAGCGTTGGTCAAGACGGGCACATCTACCTCCCGCAGCGCGGCGGTCATAGAACCACCTGAGGAACAAGGGTTATGCTCGTTATCGCTCTTCTCCCCTGAACAGGACGCGGTATTGTATTCGTCAAGCCCCACAAAATAATGGGTACAAATTTGTCAATATTGCTGATAGCTTGTCTTGAGGGTATTTCGTCCAGTGAAGAATTGAGTGTGGGGAAATGTGTTTGTGCATATGTATGTGCATGTGTTCCTGTTTGTGTGTATGTAGGAGTGTGTGTGAACCCTTCTGTGAGCGCAGTGATCTGTTTGTATTCCCGTCACTGTCCAGCGCTTGGGGCCCTCTCACTTGAGGTACTTCCACTGTCATATAACTTTTGAAACTTCTGTATGCCATGAGCATGTAGCTACAGTTTCATCATGGCGATTCCACTCATCCACTATTATGACTGCAAAGCAAAAAAAGAAAAAAGAAAATTTTTTACATTTCCCGAAGTTTATTGATCAGTGTCTTGTTCCGATCTCTAGTTGCTTCATTTCTTACATCTTTCAAAGACCTGATCACTGTTCATATCGTCAAGAGGATTAAGAAACTTGATGGTTGTGATCAAATCTCTTTCTCTTCTTTTCTACTTGGTGGGGAATCTTTTGACTTTTGTAAAATATCACTGTAACTCTGTAAAATTTCACTGTAACTCAACTCAGCTCTCTAAATCCTAGTCCCATCATTGTTGTACATCTTTTGGACTTGACTATTTCTTAACGCTTCTTTGAGTGGAATGACAAGACTAGATTTGGTTTCCTGTATGCTCTACTTGACTTATTGAACGTTTCCTTATCCAAATAATTATGTATAATTGTTACATTTACTAACGTACAGTTTGTTACCTTTGAAATACTCCTGAGGTGGATCTCTGTCTACAGGTTTGAAACAGAGTCTACTGCTTCGTTCTTCTGACACACATTCCTATGGCTCATATCACTGTGTCTCATTCTCATGATCTTGCATTTGGGAGTGATTATCATCGACTTTTTTATCAGACCAATTTTTGGAGACTGTATCGTCTATGTCCCTTTATAAGTTTACGCAATTCTCATTTTGTTCTTTCCTTTGTGACCTAAGCATCATCTGTATACATATTCAGGTGGGTCCAATTCTTCCAGCAAGTCGTGTAAACAGACCAAAGAGAGCTGTGGTCCTGGGAGTGAGCCATTGTGGCACTCTACTGGTCGACTCTTAAACTAATATCGAGATGGTTCCTATAACATGCTTCCTTTCCTTCCTTCCACTAAGGTAAAGATCCAACATCTTCACCAGCCCTCCTGTATGTTGCAGTCAAATCCTCTCAAGCAGCCTAGGTACACAAAGTGAATATTTCCCCGGCTTATGCCTAACACAGAGGTGAGTTTCTGTAAACCTCAAAGAGATTTGTTAAAAAAGATCGAACTCCTTTCCCTGTGCTCAAAACGGTCTGTCACTTGGGTACTTTCCCCTGTGTAGGCAGTCACTCATTTGCTTTGTGATTATCTTTTTCATTGTCTTAAGGACAATGCTCATGAAGAGAGGCTGGTTTGAAGTCCAGCACAGTTTTCCGATCTCCTTTCTTAAAGATAGTTACAATAAATATTCAGTTCCCTTGGTACTGTACCCTCAAACAGCATTTTTTTCTGATAATATTTCAAGCGATCCGTCAAGTGCATCTGCATTCATCTTCCATACATATGGAGAAACTTCAACAGGATTATGAGACACTTTCGTAGCCTACTTATGTCTTTTCTAATTACTTCTGTGCTGTCGAAGACCTCTTCCCCAACCCATCTTGGCTAATGAAACGGTACAGTGGCTTCCACTATGAAAACACATCTCAACTTGCCATTTACCTCCTCGCCCATCCATGAATCTTCCTCTACAGCTCTTCCTTCTGAATCCCTCAGCCTTACTAGCTGCTCTTGACATGACAATTTGATGCCTATGATTTTATGGGAATATTTCTTTTTATCATCTGCTGTCTTGTCTCCAGTATTCTCACCAGAGTTTCTCTGCTCTACCTTTTCTGCCAACTGCTGGCTGACTGCCGTGACTCGTACACAATATGTCCCAAGACTTTTTGCTTCTTTGACAGCTTTTCCTGAACCATGTCTATCCTTTCTAACCTTCCTTCTCTATCTGCAGGAACTCATGGTCTTAATCTATTGTTTTGCGTATATCTGTACGAGTGTGTTCATCCTTGTGTTGGTAAACGTGTTTATATACGTTTGAGTATATTTGATGTGTTTTTCTTGTGTGATTTATTTTGAGATGTGTTGGCGTGCATGTTTCTGAGCGAGTCTACGTGTGAATTGTTGTAAATACCTCTGTGTACAATATGGGAAGGGAGTTTTACACTCGAAGTTCCGCCCGCGTCTTAAACTTTCCTCACTGCCACATACCCTATTAAAGCTGTGTTTGCTGCCAGCATTCACACTTTCATTATTCAGTCAATTCCATTCATCCACTACTCTTGTACCACGAAATAACTTCATCACATCTTTTCTAACAAGTTCTGTGCTCACAATCATGTCTTGGTCTCTTGATTTGTTCGACCTTTATACCTTTCGAAGAACTCGTCTTTGTATATGTATCATCTCTCGGGTTTAACGACTTCAGGGTTGTGGTCAAGTGAGGACACGATTTCCTTTTCCAGGACGGAGAAATCTATGGGCTGCAACCTGTCGTTGTGACTCGGTTCCCTTAGTCCTCTCAACATCTCTGTTGGCCTCCAATAGTTCTTCGTCCAACCTCCTCCCTTTTAAAAAGAGCGGTATTCAGCCTTGAAAAGCATATTCCAGTTTTAGCTTACGATACAATGTGAGGAGGTCTCTGAGTGAATCCTTTTCCGTGTATCTGAATACAATGCTGACGTTTGCCAGCGGACATATGCATTCGTATGCGTGTTTGTGTATGTCTTGGTGACTGTGGCGGCAGGACGAGAATGAGAGTGACGATTCCACCGCTCTAAAAAGAAATCCTATACCGCGAGAGAAAGCCTTACCGTACCATAGAAGGAAGTTCTGTTGGACAGCGGGCTGAGGCCAGAGAACATGACTACTGACCTTCGCTCATGGCTCCCCAGCCAGTGACGGTAGCAGTCACACCAGCATAATCTTCATTGGGGTCGGAGGGGAGGCACACCGGAGCCACCTCTCTCGTGAATTCTAGAGGTTCCTTCAAACGGAGCAGCGCCATGTCGTTATCCACCGTATCGCTGTCATAGTTCGGGTGACTTATGATCTGCAAAATACACCGTGTTAGACACTTTTTTAATTCTGATGATCAGCTTAGCATTATGGGGAGGGCTTCTTGATGCCTGGAAAGAGGACTGTGAGTTAGAGAGGAATGTAGTCCGGCTGTGGGACTTATCGAATGACAGTGGCCAGGGTAGCCCTGCGATAATGCTATATCCCGAACCATTCACAAATGTATTAACGGAATGTCTTTATCACAGTAACTAATACTCTGCTATGGTAATGATAGTTCTGATAATAGTAGTAGTGATATTCAATATTTTTTCATGATAAAAGGAATGATAACAGTATGTTATAGTATAAATGAAAGTAATTCTACACTTGGTGATATCATTCTCGATGATAATGATAATGACAACAATATACGTCAATAAACCAAAACGGTGATGATGAGACTGAAAGTAGTAATGACAAGACCAATATACAAAGTTTCTTTAGACAACCTGGAAAAATAAGAGAAAAGTGTAATCTTAGAGGAAATACCAAAATAAATTCAGAATTTAAAGGTACTACAGCAGAAGAAAAAGAATACTTGAATGCAGTACTTACTGATAAGTGAAGTCTGTTAATACGAGATGCTTAAGTGAAATATAGACAAATTATCACACCATAGGTGTTCACGGCAACTATATATCATAAGAATCAGCATTATTCTTTTTTTTTTTCTTTTTCTTTAACGGTGGAAGCTTCAGTCACAGACATAAGTCCACATCAAGGCCGGGCCTTGATTGAAATATAGAGAGGATTAATAAAGCGAAAAAGAAGAGACAAGGGAAAGTATTTACGAGCTTTGGAGGAAGTGAAAAACCTGTCTCTTGAAATGTGCCAGGTCATAGCTATTGAGAAAGACACGAGAAGGTAGAGATTTCCACATTTCGACGTGTAGGGAAAGAAACAGTTATCAAAACGGCCCATCCTAGATTTGCCGATGGCCACACAGTAGTCACGTGACGCAGCAGCTTCCCGAGTGTAGCATGGTCTAGCTAGTGGTGGGGGCACACAAGCAGCCAGCTATCGGGAGCAAACACCAAAGTACTACCTATAGAAGAGAGGAAAGTGAGCCGACATTGCGGCGTATGTCAAGGGGGACAAGTTTGGAAGTTAAACTAGGACAGTTTATAAGTCGGACCGCTTTCGACTCAATTGTGTCAAGTAAGGAAACAGAACCACCCCAAATGTGAGAGCAGTACTCTATACAAGGACTAATCAATCTTTTGTATAAACGGAGCAACTGCGCAGAGTTACGACATCTAAACAGGACAACCAATTTCTTAGAGGTAGAATTAGCTGTTTATGTAATGTAGGTTTTCCAAGAAAAAGTGGATGTTACAGTAATACCAAGTATGTTCTTTGAGGTAAGAGGTGGAATTACAGAACCGTCAAAGAAGAGCGGAAAGTTGTTAGGAATTTTCGACAAAGAGATGAGTAGAAACTATGTCTTGGAATCATTAAACTTACCCAGATTTCGTCTACCCCACTGAGATATCCTGTCCAAGTCTGAGTTTATTAAGGAAGTTATGTCGAGAGAGATGCAGATCGAGTGAGAGAATAGGGAGCAGAAATGAAGGAATGTAGCGTTTACTCGTCAGCGTATGAGTGCATTTGGTCATTTGTAGCAGAAAGAAAATAGTTGGCAGAAAAAGAGAAAAAGTGTAGAGGGACAGGAGAGAACCTTGAGGGACACCGCTGTTGATGGAGAAAGGAGCAGAGGCTGATTCATCAACTACCACGGAGATGGATCCGCCAGCGAGAAGCTAGATATAAGGGAAGCCAAAAGAGGGAAACTAAGAGATAAGACCCCGATGCCAAATCCTGTCAAAAGTCTTAGATATGTCGAGGGCAACTACATATGACTCTCCAAAATCTTTCAGGGATGATGACCAGACATTGGTAGGATAGGAAAGAATATCACCAGTGAATCTCACCTTACGGAAGCTATACTAGTGATCAGAGAGAAGACTGAGAATCAAGATGTCTAAGGAAATGGAAGTTGACGAGGGATTCAAAGACTTTGAAAATGGTAGATGTCAAAGCAACGACGATAGTTAGAGGGGTCAAAATGGTTACCCCTCTTAAGGATGGGATGTACTTGTTCCCGAGGCAAAATGTAGTGACCCAACCTACCTTAACAGCACTATACAGGGTGTGGAGTGACCCTACTTACCTGGACAAGACCAGACAGGGTTTGGAGCGTCCTAACTCACCTGCACAACCTCTACAAGCTTTGAGGAGGTGGTCTCACTGGTAGTGCCAAAGTTGTGGTCGCCAACCAGCACGTATTTGACATTGCCCCTGGGATGATCAATAGATGGACACATTAATCTTTAATCACAATGGACTCTCATGATTCCAAATTTGCCCCAACTTCTAAAGAGTATTCTCTCCTCTATCCAGTGAAGCCCGTTTTATTTGATGCTCAAACTATATGTTTAATTATACATACAAACATACACACAGACAGGCATACATACTTTGGCTACTTGACAGTTTAGAATGCTCAAGTGACGGGGTCGCAGAGAGAGTCTCTCTCTCTCTCTCTCGTACCCTAGAAGCAAGGTAAATAACCGACGCACAAACTGATCATTGCGGAAGGGAACAAAGGACACAAGCCAGAGAAACTTTCTGAAAAATGGATTGGAATCACCAGTGGCGTGCAGCAGTGTTCTGTCCTAGGACCGTTGCTCTTTATGATCTGTCTTAATGACTTTGTTCATGGACTGAGCTCCTACTTGTATATGTTTGCAGATGATGCCGAGGTCACGAGTGAGATAAAAGGATAGTGTCAACTTAAAGAAGGTGACCTCCGTAGACAGACTCCAAAGTTGGTCTGTTACATATTTGATAAAATTCAACCCAAGTAAATGTAAAGTGTTGAGGATGGGACACAGTGAAGGGGAGCTACAGTAAGAATATCATCTAGCAGGGAATAAGCTGCAGGATTCTGTGCGTGAGAAAAACATGGGAGTCCACATCGTCCCTCACCTGTCGTCAGAGTCCCACCACAGGAGAATAGTCAAGGCAGTTATGCTCCTTTGCAGATAGCACCTTACATCAAACACAATGGCAAACGTAGATAAGGAAATATTCAGCATGCTGTTCACATCCTACATAAGGTCAGAACTGACATATGTTACTCAAGTTTGGTCTCCCGCACTTTAAGGAGCCCCAGTAACTAACAGAAAAGACCATAGGAGAGAAACAAAGATGGTATCAGAAGAAACAAAACCGAGTTACGGGGAAAGGTTAGGGATCTATAATGTGTCCACTTGGGAATAGAAAAGAGCAAAGGTGAATTGATCACAACCACTATTATGGGGCTTTCCCATCACTCAAGGAACTTGCCACGTCCATTGGGCGGAAATTCAAGCCACGATATTGAGAGAGGATGTCTCCGTGGGATGAGGAGTCAGTATTCACTGTCTAACAGTACGGAAGATACAAACATCTTAGGGGAATTGATCTGATAACTCGGTGTTTGTAATGGTGGTTTCCATGACACAAACGAGAAAGTGCAACTCGCACATTCCCTGGGCAGTGTGGGTCTGTCTGTATCTGGTGGAATGGTGTTTAACACCGAGTCGGAAGGAAGGTGGTGGTGGTTTAGTGCCTGTCAGTACGTGTATCTTTTGTGAATGTCGCGTTTGTTGCAAGAGGTTGGGTGGGTGGTATGGGGCTCAGCAGGTATGAGCTACTAAAGTGTGGAACGAAATTATTTTCCTCCTTTTTTTTTTACATTTGTGGGTTGTGGTTGGCCATGGGATGGTTTGAGCAGTTGTTGTTCAGAAAACAAAACAAAACATTGCCAAGCATATTAATGTGAGATTGTACTTGAAGAGTTTTTGTTTCAATTTGCTGGTCAGGGAGGCGGTAATTCATCAGAGTGCTTTTGTTTGTCTCTTCATTGTATTTTCTTTTGTAAGTGCGGAAGACCGAGGCACTTAGAGCATGATTTAGGGTAGCGTGAGTGAAGAGTCTGTTGAGAGAACTCAGGGATTCCCTTTTTCTTGTCCAAACCACACCGTCTGTGTGTGTCACTACACTAGTAAAGAATTCACATGCAAGCTCTTTCTCTGGGCACCTACTCAAATCAATCATACCCCCATAATACGCACCAATATTGGCTGGACACTGCATTATTACTTGGCTTACTGTATATACATGATCACTGACTGGTTCGGTGATGTGATCCTCTTAAGAACTTGATCGCCAATGGAGCCTATGGGTTGAGTCTCAGAACAGACTAGGCTCCTCCTTTCTGATTCTTTGCATAATTTGGTCTTCCTCACCACACTCTTCCAAGAAATTAATCCAAAATTCTTTAAAAAAAACAATAATTCTTCCAGTCAACAATCAAGTAAGATCTTCATAGCTTTAAATCCTCTCTTCTCGTCAGACTCATACGTGAGGCTGCGGCAACTTCGGGTCGCTCCCGCATCAAAACAATGAGAAAATTGTCTACTACACCACTGCTCTCCTCTCTCCTCTGGCCGTCCAGGCATGACAGGTTACATCCAACCCGGCCCTGCGCCTGCAACTGGCCAGGCAGCTTTGGGAACACACCATTTTTTGAGTCGACAATCCAGTGAAACAGCCAGTTATAAGCATTACATCGGCACCGCCGCACTCCTAGTCGTAACTAAATTCTGCTAAACTCTCCTGAGAGCGGTTGGATTTCATGCCATCTCAGGAATGACTGTACTTTGTGATTAGCCTTTTTTTAGTGTTATGTGAAGAACATTTCTATCAATATGATTTCCCTTGTTAGCGATCTGTAGTTGCTGGTTTGCCTATGAAGGGAAAAACTGCGTTTGATTAGAGCAACTTAAGAAAATTTGTGTAATCCACCTGCAGCCTATAAAGTTGCCGCTGTTCTGGTGTTAAATATAAGAGTAACAGTTTCTCCAGTGAGTTTCTGTGTGAATGTGAGGTTCGCTTGGTAACATCTGCAAATGTGACAAGTGATTATGTATGTGTGTGGTTTCTTTATCTTCCCGTATCCTTCACTCGTGGTTCTTTGTTCTTTATTTCCATTTTTTAATGCAAGTTGCCTTTCTCTTGTTCCTTCTGTGTCTGATGTGCTTGATGATAAGTGGACGCGTCACCGTTTCTCTACCGGAGATTGTCTTGTGCCAATACCCTCAATATACAGACATCGTTTAGTGTTGTGAGACTTGATATTACGTTGTCAGTGGATCGCCAGATGATTATAACATTTTCTTTTTATTCTATTTTAGCTGAGACGGCAAGGGCAGCTGAGGCCCTAATCAAGGCCATCCTATTAACGATACATATATATATATATATATATATATATCCTAGCCTGAACCAGGTACCCATTTTATCAACCAACCTCTAGGGGCGAATGAAGAAATGGTTTGACTGTGTACCGACTGCCGTAACCAGGATTCGAACCTATGCGCTCGACCCCAGGCAGCCTGTGAATGCGTTACGGTCAGGAACGCTAACCGATACACCACTGCACTTGCCATTGATAGCAGGATATTAACGTAATTTCTGGAGGCTCTACTCAAATATTTACATATTTCCTAATAATCTTACCTCGACATATCTGGCACCCAAATAGATATGCTCTGATCACTTGTTGTCACACGTACCATCCCTGAGCTATATGTTCCCTGGCATTATTATGATCTCTCACTCATTACAGGGAAACGTTATACCTACTTAGAGTGCTAATATCTTGGGCTCGCGTCATTTGAGATCTCTCGTACATTACACACCAGCATAGGTCACTTGTACTGATGTAACTATATCTTACATTCTACAGTTGAAGAAAATGGATAACCCGCCATCATTTCCCGTCTACACTGGCATCATCAATACTCTCCTACACAGCTTCACCTTTACAGCAGAACATAAAAGGAGATCATTAGCATTTATAACTCTGTTGATGTATAATCTTCAACACATCATAATTTAACTTACCCGCTGCCTCTATCACCCATCACACTTCAAAAGTTCTTCACCTCCTCCCAAATTATGTCATTTGCACTAACATCACAGTGATCCTTCACGCATCATATTCTGACCTAAATGCTGCCCCCCAACACCTTTGGCACTGGATTAGCAACAAAAACGACCTCTGAAACATAGAAGTGCAGTGTAATAGTTACCCGTCAACACAATGAGCAGCGGTGAGGACCCAATTCTGGGATATGATGGAGCCGCCACAAATCACATAATATCCGCCGGTAACGAGCAGAGTTTGCCATGGGTATTCATTCACCTCCGTCTCCTGTCCCCCGACTATGCGTGTGGCACGGTTGACATTTCCACAAGCTACAGAAGAATCGAGAATAATTTCTTATGATAAGAGCAGTGACTGATTAACTTCGTGTTGACTGCAGTCTCTTCAAATCTGGAAATACCAAATTACCAATCTGCTTCCCATCTCTTAATCCTATTTTACACTTAGTCTGATTATGATATAAAAAACAAATACTTCTCAAATGTGATGGTCGAACTAATGTACCTCTGAACATTGTGGTGAGTGGTGGTGTTTGGGAGCCATTCACTGTGTACCTCCAGTACAGAAAAGGGGAAGCCACATAGTAAACGTGCACATATCTTGTTGTATATAACAGTTATCAACCACTAGGAGGCAATCAAGACAGAATCAGTGTCATGCGCGACGAACATATATCATAAACACTAAAAGATCATCTTCTTTACACACTGAAGTTTTACAGCAAATACATCCATCAAACTCACAAAATAAGATACTAATAATCTTACTTTGTTCGGGTAAAATAGCTGGATTTTAAAGTGAAATCTTAAAGGAAAAAAAATCAATGGATTTAACAAAAGAGCAAAATATGTACTAACAAAGAGAAAATATGGGTTAAATGTATATTAAAGAAAGTGAGGTTACTGTAAATAGCAAGAGATTAAGGTGAGAGGGTAGGATGTGTACCACACGAGGTGAGGTGTCCCACTTCTGTGGGGTCAGGGTTGCCCGCCCCGCTACTCCCACCGAAGATGCATGTGGCGCCTCCCACCACAGACAACAACCATCAACAAGCTCGATTCTTACAGTGTATGGTCGACTAACAGCAAAATACGAGAAACATATGAAGAACTAAGAAACTGGGTGTCCTGTTTAGATGTCGTACATTTTTCTCTTCTGACCAGTTGCTCCGTTTATACAAGGGATTGATTCGTCCTTGTATGGAGTACTGCTCCCACATTTGGGGTGGTTCTAGCTC